>BDJD01002741.1:127566-181159 GCA_002564525.1 Rosa multiflora | reverse complement strand
AGTTCTAAACCGAGGCAAAACCGTGTTTTCCCAAGATCTTTCATCTCAAACTCGGATTTTAAGTGTTCAGCGGCTTCCATTAACTCTTTAAGGGTACCAATTATGTTTATGTCATTGACATAAACCGCTACTATTGCAAATCCAGAACTTGTCCTTTTTATGAACACACATGGGCATAGTTTATTGTTGACATATCCCTTACCAATCAAGTAGTCACTTAGACGGTTATACCACATCCGTCCGGATTGTTTCAATCCATATAGTGAGCATTTCAATCTAATCGCAAACGCGCTCCGTGGTTTGGAGCCACTTGATTTGGGTAACTGAAGTCCATTTTGGACCTTCATGTATATTTCCGTATCTAGATCCCCATATAGATACGCAGTAACCACATCCATAAGCTGCATATTCAGTTTTTCAGAAACTACCAAACTGACAAGGTAGCGGAACGTTATTACGTCTATTACAGGAGAATAGGTCTCCTCGTAGTCGATTCCAGGGCGTTGTGAGAAGCCTTGCACCACAATGCGAGCTTTGTACCTTACAATCTCGTTTTTGTCATTACGCTTTCTAACGAATACCCATTTGTGACCAACTGGTTTGGTGTTAAGCGGTATTGGTACAACATTGCCAAACACCTTTCTTTTCGCTAGAGAATCAAGTTCTGCCTGGATCACATCTTTCCATTTTGGCCAGTCAACTCTATGTTGGCATTCATCAACGGAGCGTGGTTTGACGTCATCGGTCTCAATAATCTCACGCGCCACTGAATACGCGAATACGTCATCAATGATGATGGAGTTTATTTCCCACGTCCCATGTACACTAGTGTAATTAACAGAGATCTCTACGTTCTCAGGGATAAGTTCTGACATTGAGGCGTCCCCCAATGATGTCTCTTAGACATAACCATAATCCGGAACATTCTCATGGGATGAATTTTGAGTATCGATGATCAAAGGATTTGTTTGTGCCTCATTTGCTCTCTTTCTAGGGCAAGTATCCTTCGAAACAATCAGTCTACCACGCTTCCTTGCAGGACCTGCTGCCATATACGCTACATCATTGCCATTCTGGGCAATGGCGCCATCTCCTGGTGTCATAGGAGTGGCGTTATGTCCATTATTTGGGACATCAATCCTTGCATGCACGTTTGCAGCAGATATGTGTGATCTTGTCACTTTGGCAACATCAGAAAACGCATCAGGCAGAGTGTCTGCTACGTTCTGGAGCTCGATTATTCTTCGCACTTCAAGTTCGGACTGTGCAGTATGGGGATCGATATGAGACATAGTGGGGATAAACCACGACAATTCCTGTCGTTCCTGTTGAACATATGTGTTCTTATCTCCCCCTAACGATGGGAAGACTGTCTCATCAAAGTGACAATCCGCAAATCTAGCGGTAAATAGATCGCCTGTCAAAGGTTCAAGATAGCGGACGATGGTTGGAGATTCATATCCAACGTAAATGCCTATTCGTCATTGTGGACCCATCTTAGTACGCCGTGGCGGCGTAATAGGCACATAAATGGCACACCCAAAAATGCGTAAGTGTGAGATATCAAGCTCGTACTCAGTCACTAGCTGTAACGCAAAGTAAGATTGGGTTGCAGTGGGTTGTAGACGAATTAGCGTCGCTGCATGCAATATTGCATACCCCCAAGCAGAAACAGGGAGATTGGTGTGCATAACCAATGTCCGCGCTATCATCTGTAGTTATTTGATAGCAGCTTTTGCGAGACCATTTTGGGTATGAACATGGGGAACTAGATGCTCTACATCAATCCCCAGTGACATGCAATAGTCATCGAACGTTTTCGATGTAAACTCCCCAACATTATCAAGTCAAATTGACTTAATAGGATGATCAGGGTAGTGAGCCCGTACACGGATAATCTGGGCGAGGAGTTTAGCATAAGCAGCATTTCGAGTGGACAACTGTGCGACATGTGACCAGCGTGTCGACGCATCAACCAATACCATAAAGTATTTAAAAGGTCTGCATGATGATTGAATTGGTCCACAGATATCCCTTTGGATTCTCTGTAAGAACGGAATGAGTATTTTGGAATCTTTTGCGTAGGACGGTCTCGGTCCTAATTTCCCAAATGAACAGACTTTGCAAAATGAGCGAGGGGCCTTAGAAGCAACCAATGAGGATTTTGGTTGGGCCAGAGCGTCTAAAGCGCTATTAGAAGCAAAATGTGTGACTACATCTCCCATTATAGCGTTAGAGCCATAGAAATTGGTGTGTATGGCGTTATGGCCACTAGGAGGTGCAACCATGGCGTCATGCTCATGGTTGGTGCTATTGATGGCGTCATCACATGGGACTTGGGCGACCCTATGGCACCCCAAGATGGCTGCAGTGCCAGATGCTGCAATTGTTGTGGTCTTGCTAAGTCCAGGAATCAATGTTCAATTCTTGCTTCTTCTCACTCTGAAGAATGGATGTCCGTGTGAAGTCTTTAGTATATGGAGCATCATATCACGACTAGGGTGTCCTAGTCGGTCATGCCAAAGCCAATATGTGTCTGAATCCAAGAGATCATGATCTTATGACATTATTGGATTCAATTGATCGAATTGTAGTGATATAAAGTCCACTAGATTGACACATAAGCTTCTCTAAGTTGTGCTTTCGTCCGCAATCATTAGAGGTAATGTAAAGGAACTCTTTTCCGTTCTTATTATGCGTTTCCGCATGGAATCCGTTGGCTCTTATATTTTAAAGCTCAATAAGGTTCGATTTGCCTTAGGAGCGTAGAGAACTTCAGTGACTTTAATCAAGGTGCCATTTGACAATAGAAATTGGGCCATTCTATGTCCTTGAACTAAACTTGATGGCCCAGCCATCGTAGTCATAGAGGAATATGTAGGCAACATCTCTAAGAATAATTTCCTATGTCGTAGAATGGTGTGCGTAGTCGTACTATCTGCAAGACATTGTAGTTCATCAATTCCTAAAAGAAAAGCTCATAATTAAAAAGGAGTCATAAAGAAAAGCACTCAACTTTTATTAATAAGTCAAACGGAATTACATCATCGTTTCTTTAACCAAAAAGAATCTAATCCAATAAACTAGCTAATGCAAAACAATGGTAGTCGTCTAACTCCTTTTGATAATTTCAATGCAAATGTGACCAGGTGAGTAGAGAGATGTCGGTGGAGCAAAGCTCACTTAAGTACCACTTATCTCAAAACCTTCCTAGTCATCACACTTACATTGAGTACGCCTCTTTGAAGAAACACTAATACCATTGGCATCTATTATAATAATATAGCAATTACCTACATCCCTTAGAAAATAAAAAGTCTTAATCAAAATCGCCAGTTTCTGGGTCTTGATCCTTGTAGTCTTCCACCCTTAGATCGAGATCGCCATCTTGATCTTCTTGTTTCATGTAATTTGCCTCCCTTGCTTCACGATACATCTTGTATGCATTTGCAACATTCTGGGATGCTTTACACGCCCTTGTCCAATGTCCTGGTAGTCCACACCTGAGACAAGCATCATTATGGTCAGGTTCCCTTGATCGAGGCGCTCTAGGAGCGCTTTGAGGAAGGTTATTGCCTTTGGTGGCGTTACCACCATAACTTGAGGCTTGGCCTTTCTCTCTCTTCACACGTTTCCCTCCACGGTTTCGTGTACGCCTATCTTGGCGGTTTCTTTCCTCTTTGGAGCAAGAATATGCACCAGAATGTCCAGAGTTATCCCTATTCTTAGGGTTTCGCTCCTTGTATCCTCCCTTGGAGGTGCGACTATAATTAGACTCCGGAATTGACTTGGTTCCCACGGGTCTAGAGTTATAGTTCTTCACAAGTATGTTGTCATGCTCTTCAGCTACGTTCATGGCGCCAATCAGCTCATGAAATCTTGTGATGCGTCTAGCATTGACATCAATCAAATAGTTTTTGGCTATCATCAATGCAGAGACGGGGAAGGTGCAGAGAGTCTTCTCGATCAACATCATATCAGTTATTTTTTGTCTACAAAATTCCATCATAGACTTGATACGAAGTGCTTTTGAATTGTAGTCAAGTATAGACTTGAAATCACAGAAGCAGAGGCTATGCCATCTCACTTCTAAGTCTGGAAGCAAGGAATCACGGACGTTGCCAAAACGATGCTTAAGTTCTACCCATAGTTTTCTTGGGTCTTCCTCATTGAGGTACTCATTCTGGAGCGCGTCATTCATGTGCCTTGTCATGAGAATGATGGCTTTAGCTTCATTCGCCTCTTTCTAAGCTCTATTTGCTTCAAAAGCAGCAGCTTGTTGAGGAGTAAGCACGTCCTGACTTGGCTCTTGGATCGTATTCAATATCCTATCAGCCTTAAGATGCTGGCGCACATCACGGACTCACTTGTGGTATCCTACGCCTGTTGTCTCTAGTGGAGTGAAGCTCAACTTGTTCAGGTTACTCATCCAGAAAAACAACATGAAAACAGGGTTAGTTTCGGAGAGAAAAAGGGCTACCACGAAAAAATATAAAATTTCTGAGCGTAGTCGCTTCCAAGAAATCAGGGATTTTCTGAGCATAGTCGCTTCCAAGAAAATCTGATTCTAAGAGGGGTTTTGGATTTAGATCGAAATAATGATGTATGTGGTGATCATTTTTCTTCTCAACAAACTCTAAGTTTGGAGGACTCTACAAGCTCCAAGCTTGGAGTGAGCACGAACCCCCACAGTTTGGCTTTTGGTCTCCCCTATGAAGAAGAAAGGGGGGTAGAAGAAGGGATGTTGGAAGTCCCCGAGAAAAGAAGAAAATAATGAAAAACTTTAAAAACAGGAACTTTTAGAAAAATTTACCTTGAAAAGTGGTTGGAAATTCTTGACCAGAAAAGTTACTGTAGATGGCCTGAAAAAGTCTCCGGAAAGTGGCCGGAAGTAGCCGGAAAAAGGTTGACCGACTGTTGATCGGAGTTGACCGATCTGCTGACGTGGCACGGTTGCTGACGTGGCTCGGGTTCTGGGCTGACGTCAGTGGGCTTTGGGCCTGGTTCTTTGCTTTGGGCCGAGTTCTGGTTCTGCTGGGCTGTGGGCTGCAACGTTGACCGAAGAAAGGTTGATTGATGATGCAGGCGGCGGTTCACGGCTAGGGATTTTCAGGTCACCGGTTCAGGTATCTTGAAGCTGGTTCCTGTGATGATTTTTCGGCTCTGGTGATCTGGGATCAGGCTGCAGCTTCTGGTGGAGTATGGCAGCAGGACAGCTTCTAGTGGAGTATGGCAGCAGGAGGCAGGGAGGAAGGCTCGAACCAGGCAGAAAAGCTTTCGGTATTTCCGGGGGTCGGTTCGGGGTTGTTTCGGCCGGTTCTGGAGGTGGCATGGCGGTGGTTTCTGGGATTTGAAGGCTACGAATATTAGGTTTCAGGGTTAGGGGTTCGTGCTGATAACGTGTTTTAGGGATCAGAAATTGAGAGAAATTTGCTGTATGTTCTCATTGATAATATGAGCCTCTTTATATAGATGTTTACAATACATAGAGTCTGAATCATACAAGGAAAGATAATCTCTAGATTCTTCTAATTAAACCCTATTACCACAAGATCAAGTAACCTAGAGTTTGGGCTAAACCCCTAACCGTGAATAAAGTTGATAATAAATATCAAGGGTTGAGATTATTTTATAAGGGTTGGATCACTTACACCGTCGGTGCATAGAATAATTTCCACAACCAACTGCATATAATTGCACGTGATGGTTTACAAGTTTGGTGTTTTTTGCCTCATAAATGATTATAATTGAAACATTAATAACTAATAACAAGTCCTTAATTAAAATTTAAAAAGGATACAGATGCTCTGGAACACTAAAAAAGTTTCGATATGATTGAGCGCTTCGAGACTTCGACGCCATTTCTTTGTCTTCTCAAGGGGTAGTCTTGAGCAATCAGGACAAAATTATAAATAAACACTTTCTAGAATGTAGCAGTAGCAAACTTTAACAATCGAGTAAAGAAATACATCCAAATATCCAAGGGCCCAATTGCTTTCCCAAGTCTTTCTTCTTTCCCAACCCCTTCCATTATGATTTCCAGTTGGCAAGCACAACAATTTGAACACACCCACAAGACCATCGATCAAGGTTGAATTGAAAGTTTGAATTATGTGTTCCCACCTTATTTAGGAAACTTTTATGGATTAAGAGTAGGTAAAAGCACTAAAACAGATCAATCAGTGCCCAGAATTCTTGATAGTCCAAAAAGGGGGGTTAGTGTTTGACTAGTTAACTGCGGTAGGTAATACCATTTGTATAGTGCGGTTTGTTGTAGGGTTTAAAGTATAAACCATGAAATTGTGGTGGAGGATCTGGCCCAGATCATTAAAAGAAAAGAAAACGAAAGTGGAGGACAATGCTTTGGAGTCTATCCTTCACTGAGGAGGAAAGGAGTTCCAGAACAAAAAATGGCCTCTCGATTGTCTTTGAAATTCAAATGTATCAGCATTGTGTGTTAGAGAGGAAATATGTCACGTTATAAAAATGACAAATAAAATACAATTAATTATATCGAAATTTTTTATGATTAAAATCTAACACCTAACTAACCCCCCCCAACACTAGTGGGCTACAAGCCACGCTTGTTGCTAGTTAACATGGTATTAGAGCAAACACTCTTGAGACCTAAATCTCTCATACAAAATTCCGCTGCTGAAATTCTAAATATATAATTTCTTTTGAATTTCTTCATCTTAGCCATACCAAGAACAACCTTTTTTGTTCTCGTACACAATACCCATACCAGATCCATACCATAGCCAATTATCCATACCAATACCTATACCAACACTAGAAACAGATTCATACCATATACCCAGAGATCATCATTGAATCCAGACCATAGTTTCGGTAAAGATTGGACTGGAACTCGGACCATAATTCCAACAGAGATCAAACCAGACGCAGATCACAACAGAAACCGTGCCCACGATGAAGGGAATACCAAGACGATCCGACTTGGACTCCGACCAGAGCAGAAACTTCTGACATCCTCTCCCAGATTCCGGCGCTGCCCAGACTGTTGAGATTTCTCAACGAACATCGACGGCAGAATTCGCCGGACCTTCCAACCAGACTTGATCGAGCTTCTGTTCATCTAACCATGACGACATTGCTTGTCTTTGTTGCTCAACGGAGTAGCCAATGTCGTGCAGCCATCGTCGTTGCTTACCGGAGCAGTCACCGTCATGCAGTAGCAGGTCGATTCAGTGGGTTCGATCAAAGACCGGCCTCATCAACATCCAGAAGGTTAGAATTTAAGTAGTCTGACTGTGAATTTTGGCCCCGATCCGACCTGCATCAGTCCAATCCGACTTGACCAGACCTGTTACCGAGAAAAAAAAAACCCGAAAGGCGGCTCTAGCAAAATTTAGGGAAAAAAGGTTGGTTGCGTTGAAAACCTGAAAGGGCAGCTCAATCAAAAGATTACAGGAGATTATATTTTGTGCCAACAATATGTCTCTCTCCAAGATGTCATTGATGATGAATGAGGTAAATTAGTACTTTTGCCATGATCTAGCATTCGTTTTAGCTTTCCGGGCCAACTTAGCTACACATGACCATTCTTTGAAAAATTCAAACTTTAAATAGAAAGATATGTGATAATTGACTCAAGTGCAACTGATCATATGGCTCATGATCCTAGTGTCATAAAAAAAATTATCCTATGCTCGTATGTCAGCTGTCACTAATGCCAATGGTGACGCATATCCTATAACAGGTGCTGGTTCTGTATCTTTGACACCCTCTATAACCCTAGACACAGTTTTAGTTGTCCATTCTTTGTCGAATAACTTGTTATTTGTGCGTCAAATTACTAAATAATTATATTGTTGTGTAATCCTTTATCCTTACTGTTGTGTCTTTCAAGACATTCTCACAAGATAAATTATTGACCATGGTATTGAGATGGGAGGATTATACTAGATGAAAATGACACATGCTGGTGACCTCCGTGCAAGTGAAGTATACCATATTCAGAAAAATACTTCTACCAAAAAAGAGAGAGAAAACATATGGTTGTGGACTTGTGGCACTAGAGATTGGGACATCCATCATTTAGTTACCTGCAGAGTTTGCTTCCTACCTTGTTCAAAACTTGCAAGGAATCTAATTTCCAATGTGAGACATGCATCTAAGGAAAGAGTCGCCATGCTAGGCTGCTAGCTATCCCATCAGCAATTATCGCAGTGTTATGTCATTTGATTGGATCCACTTATAGATTGTCTGAGTCATATGCATCATTTGTATTTTCATTATCTAGTATTATCATTCCAAATAAAGTGCAGGAAGCATTAGTAGATCCCAAATGGACTAAGGCAATAAAGGTTAAAATGGAATCTTTAGAGAAGAATGATACATGGGAGCTAGTACCAAAACTTCTAGGAAAGAAAACAGTGGGATGCAGGTGGATCTATACCTTAAAGCATGCTGTTGATGGGACACTAGACAGGTACAAAGTAAGGTTAGTTGATAAAGGCTACACACAGACATATGGTATTGATTATCAAGAAACATTTGCACCTATAGCCAAGATTAGTACTATCCGTGTACTACTATCTCTAGCTGTGAACTTGGATTGGCCTCTGAAGCAGTTTGATGTGAAGGAATACATAGATCTACCCCCAAGGTTCATTGCACCTTCGCAGGAAGGAATGGTTTGCAAATTGAAGAAGTATCTATATAGACTCAAGCAACTCCCAGAGTATGGTTCAGAATATTTAGACAGTCCATAAAGGTATTTGGCTATGTACAAGTAGCGTAACTCAGATCACACTCTCTTCTTGAAGCGCAGAAATGATAAGATAACTGCCCTGATTATCTATGTGGATGATATGATCGTGACAAGAAATGATCATGTAGAAGTAAAGAAAATGGAAGCTTACCTATCATCTGAATTTAAGATTAAAGATCTCGGTGTACTAAAGTATTTCCTTGGAATTGAGGTGGCAAGATCAGAAGAAGGCATTTTCCTATCTAAAAGGAAATATGTTTTAAACTTACTCACTAAAACATGCATGCTAGCTTGCAAGCTTGCTGTTGATGCGGTGTCGGGAGCCGCTATCTATAGAGATAAGGAGGTTGGACGCCCTATACTGATACTTGTCAACACAGAAATAGGTCAGTGGGAGATCGGGGTTTCCGGACTATAACCCTCTGATGCCTAAGTCAGTATCTATTTTTGAGATAAAGACAGAGAAAGGTATATGGTGTAATAGTGAACTTACTTGATTGGGAAGGATTTTCCCTTTTTATAGGTGATATTGGGCAGAGTGCTTACTCATTCTTCGATGCGGGAATGTTTTCCTTATGTATGTCAAGGGCTATTTAATTGATGTTTGGCGCATGTTTCTTAGGCTTTGGAGGTCTTTTCATTGCTTTTGGTGATTATTGAGCTGTACATTTCTGATGACCTTTCTGCCCATGTGGCGTCAACAAGTCCCCTAAGTCCCCCATCAAGAGTCCTCTCGGGTGGGGATTTTATTTCCTGGCAAACATCGGGATTGTACGGCGAAATGGTCCTGAAGTCTTCTTCCTTAGGGCCTACCACCCTACTCCCTGGTCTCCCAGTCCCCCAAGTCTCCAGACAAGAGGATTCGAGGATCGAGTCCTGTTGAGTGGGTACTGTCGGCGTTTATATCTTTTATCTGTTGTTTTTGTCTTGTATGCTGTCTGTGGTGTATTATGTGATAGAGAGCAGTTGTTTGTTAGTCGTGCGAAAGGAGGTGTCTCAATGATTTGCGTAATCGAGGTGACAGCTCGCTTACAAGGGTGTACAAAGGGTCAACTTTTGGACACATGTCCAGATCCTGGCAGACATGTCCTTTCATTGCCGAACTACTGCAATGGTTCGCTAGGATTGTTTGTCTATAAAAGGGTTGGTGTGTATAAGAAGTCTCCATCAAACATATCCTCATCTTGTGTTTTGCTTTACGAGTTCTTGTGAGTGTCGAGATTTCTAGAGTGCTTGGATCTGTTCTGTGTTCTTGTGGGTGTTGCTCGGGTGATCTGGTGTTCTTATTCTCCGTTTGAGAGCTACGATTTACTGACGCCTTTTGAGGTATGTATGGCTGTACTTTCTTAGATCATGTTCTTTGTCATGTTCTGTATTCTTGCTCTTCCTTTTGTTTGTGGGTTGATGAATGTCTAGATTAGACTTTTTGTCTTCGTGTTTCTTTGTGTTTTATTATTCTTCTTTGTCTGACGCTCGTTGTAGCTGTATAGTGAAAGGGTCATTTCATATGTCTGAGTCGAATATGAAGAAGATCATGCGGGTGCTGAAGTCTTTCGGGGGTGACTTCAAGCGTAACGTGTACCAGTTGTGTAGGCTAGCAGTGTATGTACAGTGGAGGTTAGTGTTTGTCCTCATAAGTGTTGTGCTACGTTTGTGTTATTATTATTTTGGGCTTACAGAATCAATGTTGTCAGAAAATACCGGGGGGAAGAACCCGGGCCCCTTTGATGACATGTCCGATACGGACGTCATTGAGGGATTGTGGCAGCAGGGTCATCAAACCCGAGACGCTGATATTGACTTGGAAAGGATTGAGTTGATCCCCACGAAGAAGGTGATTGATCTTTGGCTGTTTGTGGATGATTATGCGTCATATAAGAAGAATGTGGCTGCCCGTCTTGTGATATGCCCCCGGCTTCCGCCAGTGGAGGAGACTGAGGAGGTTGAGGATACCTATGGGGAGGCAGCTGAGGTCAAGGGTGGTGATCCCATTGAAAGAGGCGCTGCAGTATTTGTGGGCTTGCCTGAATGTCACGGTGGGCCAGATCACGCTAAATACTATGAGGCAAATCATGGGGACATTAGTCTTGTGGAGGATCTGTGGCCAAAACTTTCCTACTTATGATGAGTTCAACTCGTGCTACCCTTTAGAGTACTCACAGAAGGCTGGGATCTCCGGGTATATCCAACTGAAGCCTACTGGGAGGTTTCCCAAAATTGTGGACGATTTGCCTACGTCCATCTATAAGCAATGGTGGGACAAGGTTTTCCTTATTGGTGGTCGGTGGTAGAATGCCGACATGTTTCATCAGGTCCCGAATGCCTTTCAACCGATAGGTGAGTGTTTTGTCTTCGTGTTTCTTTGTGTTTTATTATTCTTCTTTGTCTGACGCTCGTTGTAGCTGTATAGTGAAAGGGTCATTTCATATGTCTGAGTCGAATATGAAGAAGATCATGCGGGTGCTGAAGTCTTTCGGGGGTGACTTCAAGCGTAACGTGTACCAGTTGTGTAGGCTAGCAGTGTATGTACAGTGGAGGTTAGTGTTTGTCCTCATAAGTGTTGTGCTACGTTTGTGTTATTATTATTTTGGGCTTACAGAATCAATGTTGTCAGAAAATACCGGGGGGAAGAACCCGGGCCCCTTTGATGACATGTCCGATACGGACGTCATTGAGGGATTGTGGCAGCAGGGTCATCAAACCCGAGACGCTGATATTGACTTGGAAAGGATTGAGTTGATCCCCACGAAGAAGGTGATTGATCTTTGGCTGTTTGTGGATGATTATGCGTCATATAAGAAGAATGTGGCTGCCCGTCTTGTGATATGCCCCCGGCTTCCGCCAGTGGAGGAGACTGAGGAGGTTGAGGATACCTATGGGGAGGCAGCTGAGGTCAAGGGTGGTGATCCCATTGAAAGAGGCGCTGCAGTATTTGTGGGCTTGCCTGAATGTCACGGTGGGCCAGATCACGCTAAATACTATGAGGCAAATCATGGGGACATTAGTCTTGTGGAGGATCTGTGGCCAAAACTTTCCTACTTATGATGAGTTCAACTCGTGCTACCCTTTAGAGTACTCACAGAAGGCTGGGATCTCCGGGTATATCCAACTGAAGCCTACTGGGAGGTTTCCCAAAATTGTGGACGATTTGCCTACGTCCATCTATAAGCAATGGTGGGACAAGGTTTTCCTTATTGGTGGTCGGTGGTAGAATGCCGACATGTTTCATCAGGTCCCGAATGCCTTTCAACCGATAGGTGAGTGTTTTGTCTTCGTGTTTCTTTGTGTTTTATTATTCTTCTTTGTCTGACGCTCGTTGTAGCTGTATAGTGAAAGGGTCATTTCATATGTCTGAGTCGAATATGAAGAAGATCATGCGGGTGCTGAAGTCTTTCGGGGGTGACTTCAAGCGTAACGTGTACCAGTTGTGTAGGCTAGCAGTGTATGTACAGTGGAGGTTAGTGTTTGTCCTCATAAGTGTTGTGCTACGTTTGTGTTATTATTATTTTGGGCTTACAGAATCAATGTTGTCAGAAAATACCGGGGGGAAGAACCCGGGCCCCTTTGATGACATGTCCGATACGGACGTCATTGAGGGATTGTGGCAGCAGGGTCATCAAACCCGAGACGCTGATATTGACTTGGAAAGGATTGAGTTGATCCCCACGAAGAAGGTGATTGATCTTTGGCTGTTTGTGGATGATTATGCGTCATATAAGAAGAATGTGGCTGCCCGTCTTGTGATATGCCCCCGGCTTCCGCCAGTGGAGGAGACTGAGGAGGTTGAGGATACCTATGGGGAGGCAGCTGAGGTCAAGGGTGGTGATCCCATTGAAAGAGGCGCTGCAGTATTTGTGGGCTTGCCTGAATGTCACGGTGGGCCAGATCACGCTAAATACTATGAGGCAAATCATGGGGACATTAGTCTTGTGGAGGATCTGTGGCCAAAACTTTCCTACTTATGATGAGTTCAACTCGTGCTACCCTTTAGAGTACTCACAGAAGGCTGGGATCTCCGGGTATATCCAACTGAAGCCTACTGGGAGGTTTCCCAAAATTGTGGACGATTTGCCTACGTCCATCTATAAGCAATGGTGGGACAAGGTTTTCCTTATTGGTGGTCGGTGGTAGAATGCCGACATGTTTCATCAGGTCCCGAATGCCTTTCAACCGATAGGTGAGTGTTTTGTCTTCGTGTTTCTTTGTGTTTTATTATTCTTCTTTGTCTGACGCTCGTTGTAGCTGTATAGTGAAAGGGTCATTTCATATGTCTGAGTCGAATATGAAGAAGATCATGCGGGTGCTGAAGTCTTTCGGGGGTGACTTCAAGCGTAACGTGTACCAGTTGTGTAGGCTAGCAGTGTATGTACAGTGGAGGTTAGTGTTTGTCCTCATAAGTGTTGTGCTACGTTTGTGTTATTATTATTTTGGGCTTACAGAATCAATGTTGTCAGAAAATACCGGGGGGAAGAACCCGGGCCCCTTTGATGACATGTCCGATACGGACGTCATTGAGGGATTGTGGCAGCAGGGTCATCAAACCCGAGACGCTGATATTGACTTGGAAAGGATTGAGTTGATCCCCACGAAGAAGGTGATTGATCTTTGGCTGTTTGTGGATGATTATGCGTCATATAAGAAGAATGTGGCTGCCCGTCTTGTGATATGCCCCCGGCTTCCGCCAGTGGAGGAGACTGAGGAGGTTGAGGATACCTATGGGGAGGTAGCTGAGGTCAAGGGTGGTGATCCCATTGAAAGAGGCGCTGCAGTATTTGTGGGCTTGCCTGAATGTCACGGTGGGCCAGATCACGCTAAATACTATGAGGCAAATCATGGGGACATTAGTCTTGTGGAGGATCTGTGGCCAAAACTTTCCTACTTATGATGAGTTCAACTCGTGCTACCCTTTAGAGTACTCACAGAAGGCTGGGATCTCCGGGTATATCCAACTGAAGCCTACTGGGAGGTTTCCCAAAATTGTGGACGATTTGCCTACGTCCATCTATAAGCAATGGTGGGACAAGGTTTTCCTTATTGGTGGTCGGTGGTAGAATGCCGACATGTTTCATCAGGTCCCGAATGCCTTTCAACCGATAGGTGAGTGTTTTGTCTTCGTGTTTCTTTGTGTTTTATGATTCTTCTTTGTCTAACGCTCGTCGTAGCTGTATAGGGAAGGGGTCATTGCACATGTCTGAGTTGAATATGAAGAAGTTCTAGCAGTAGGGATGACAAAAATCTCCAGAGGGGCAGAGCTCCATTAGATACCCACTCCTAATGGGGGGAGAATTCGGGGACAAATGGAGAATGGGGATGGGGATCCTCAATCCCCGCTATCTAAGATTGGGGATGGGGCGGGGATGGTATAGTGATCCTCATCCCTAAAACCCGCCCCAATAATATATACATATATTTAACTTATATATATTTTAATTTATTTTTTATAATATAAATCACAAATATATACATTTACTACTTTACTTCAATGGCTACGCTGTTACATTAATGGTGTTTTGACTTTTGCACTCACTGAATTATGATTTATGAATTTAATCATGTTTTCAATTTATTTGTTGTAGATTTTGATTTTTAAAAAGGCAATATGAGAAAAAATTATTTTATTTATTAAATTCTTATTGGGGATTTGGGGCGGGTTTGGAGGCTTAGTCCCCAATGGGGATGTGGACGGGGAATCCCCAATATATTTTTATTGGGGATTGGGGCGGGGATGGGGGTAAAGAATGATCCCGGGGATGGGGATGGTATTATGATCCACATCCCCAACCCCGCCCCATTACCATTCCTATTTGGCGGGTGCTGAAGTCGTTCGGGGATGACTTCGAGCGTAACGCATACCGATTGTGTAGGCTAGTCATGTACGTATAATGGAGGTTGGTGTTTGTCCTCGAAAGTGTTGTGCTACATTTGTGTTGTTGTTCTTCTTCTTCATATTCGACTGCATGAATAAATAGGAGCCGACAACTGATGGCTGTTGGTCACGACTACTACCAAAAAGATCCAATGAAGATGAATATTTCACATGGAGGAGTGTGCATCTGTATGTTGGGTGTTCTTCTGTCGTGCGACCCAGCGGCTTATGTGCGACCTGTGGCCCACGCCTCCTATTTGTTCAGGGCGGGCGGCGTGAACTCTGATTTGATCCGGGTATTCAATCTCGCCGCTGAGATGCTCAGTTGACTCCTTAACCTTGATAGGAATATGGCTTATTCAATAATTCGTGCACAAGGGTAAGGAACTTTGGATAAACTAATGCGAATGGGTGTAAGCTTTGCTGCTCTGAAACACCCAGTGCTGACCACACTGAGAGACACGAAAGCGCAGGTAACAGCAGTTGCCGAAGCGGCGTTAAGCATCCCTAGCGGTATGAAAAGAGAGGCATCAAAAGAGGGCCTTTTAACCCCTTGAAAACGTAATGAGGTGTCATGACATATAAGGCTATCATATCTCTATGTTTTTCAAAGCACGTATAGACCAAGACAAACTGTCATAATCACAGGGGCGGAAGATTTTTAGAAAGAAGTGAGTTAATACTGATGGCCTTCTTCTTCTTCTTCTTCTTCTTCTTCTTCTTCTTCTTCTTCTTGGGCTTACAGAATCAATGCTGTCAGAAAATATCGGGGGGAAGAACCCGGGCCCCTTTGATGACATGTCCGATATGGTCGTCATTGAGGGGATGTGGCAGCAGGGTCATCAAGCCCGAGAGGCTGATATTGACTTGGAGAGGATTGAGTTGATCCCCACGAAGAAGGTGATTGATCTTCAGCTATTTGTGGATGATTATGCCTCATATTGGAAGAATGTGGCTGCCCATCTTGGGATAAACCCCTTGCTTCCGCCGGTGGAGGAGACTGAGGAGGTTGAGGATACCTATGGGGAGGTAGCTGAGGTCAAGGCTGGTGATCCCGCTAGGTCAGAAGCTGATACCGGTATCGAGGTTGTTACCAGGATTGAAATTGGTGGTACGAAGAGCATGGACCTCGCTGACATGCCTTTTTTGCTTAATAGTTCGTGTTGGAAGAGCTAAATAGGGGTTTCAAGGTCAGAGAGGGCTCCGTGGTACAGGAGATGCCTTCAGATAAGAGCGCCTATGCCTGTGCAACTGCAGAATGAGCTCGAGTTGGGGGTTCCCATGCTGGAAGTGCATCCATAATAAATCTTAATAAGCGATGGTCGACGGTAGAGTCTACAAGCTGGTCGATCTTGAGGAGTAGGAAACTGTCTTTTGGGCATGCTTATCTAAATTTGTGTAGTCTACACACATCCTCCATTTCCCATTTTCTTTTTTGACCATGACCACATTGGAAAGCCAAGACGGGTATGATACTTCTCAGATGAACTGTATGTCTTGTAATTTCTTTAGCTCTGCTTGTATTGCCTTATACTTTTCCTCATTGAATGACTTCGCTTTTGACGTACTGGTGAGCAGGTGGGGATGATGCTAAGTTTGTGGGTAATCAATTCTGGAGAGATATCGGGCATGTTAGCTTATGACCAGGCGTACATTTCTTGTTTGGATTTGAGGAAGTCGATTAGTGCCTCCCGGAGCTTAGGGTTGAAGCTGGTGCCGATACAGACCCTCGTCTTGGGATGTTCATTTGAAATGGGGACTCATTATGTTTCCTTAGTTGCATCAGGCCTTGGTGCTTTGTCATTCTTGATCCTTTGTCTGTCAAGTTCAGGGTCGTCGAGTTTATCCGAAGGTGAGGAGTCATCAACCAACGAGAGTATCTCGTGCCGACCTCTGGCCCTTGCTACCGTGAGTGAGTTGCACTGCTTGGCTACTTCTTGGTCACCTTGGATTGTGAGGATTCCGCCAGGCGTCGGTATCTTCATCATGAGCATGTGTCCTGCCATAAAACATTGCAGTCCCCATATGGCATCTCTCCCCAATATGACATTATAGAAAGAGGGGCAATAGACTACGATGAATTGTACTGGGATGGAGGCGACAGTGGGGTGGTTGCCGAGAGTAATCCGAAGTATGTCGGAGCCAAGTGGTTAAGTGATATCCCCGGAGAAGCTGATTAACTGTTCGTGATTCTAGTAAAGTTTGTTCCTTCCTCGTCCGAGTCCCCGGTAACGTTTATTAAATATCACGTTTACAGCTGCTCCAAAATTGATGAGGACTCTACTGCATATGTAATTGTCGATTTGCATGGTTATTAGGAAATGGTTTCTATGGTGCCAGCAAATAGTGTACTCCATTCTATTAAAGGTGACTACTTCCCATCCTACTTGCTCGAACTCATGACTCTGGTGTATGCCTAGAGTTTCATTACCTCTAGGGCATTGGCATTTAGCCTGGCGGTGGGTTACTCCTCTGGCAGCGCCACCATGTATAGTCATGATCTTGCCACAAACTTCAATGGCGTTGACGCCGGTAGCAGGAACCTTTTATTGTTGTAGCTTACCAGTTTGGATGAGGGTCTCAATGGCGCTTTTGAGGGCATAGCACTGATTGGTGTTATGACCACCGTCTTCATGGTATGTACAATACTTCCCATTAGGCCTCACTATTTGGCCCTTCGGCCCTAAACCTGCCTGGCTGGTAGGGCCGAAGCCTGACCCGGCCTTTGCATTAGGCCCGACCTGCCCAACCCTTTCTTAAATAGGGTAGGGTATGGGTTATGCAAATAAAGCCCGACCCTACCCTGCGGCCCGGCCTGATTGAGCCCGTAAGGGCCAAGCCCAGCCCGGCCCAACCCAACCCTAAAATTTATATTTTATTTATATTTATTTTCTCTATTACATATTTACATAGAAAGGAAATAAGAAATTTGCTAGAATGGGTAATATTCTGTCATCTGTCCTAAATGGCTGCACCTAATTAATTTATGAGGCCCATTTTTCCTAGACAGACTCCAAGTTCTAGTCCAAAGCCCAAAGCATTGTCAACTAGTCATTGACTCGAGTCACTCGACCTAAACACTTGTCAAGTCGCATATCAGCCATATCTGATCCATTTGTGAGAGAGAGAGAGAGAGAGAGGTAGGCGACGGTGCAGTCTGATCTGTCGCTGCCCTTCGCCGACACCGAGACCCAGTCGCCGCCCTTCTCCTATCTGGCAACCCACCCTCCTTCTCCGATCCGTAAACCCCTATTCCTCCACATGTAGTCCAACCCGTCGCTGCCCGTCACAGACTCTGAGACCCATCCTCCTTCACCGACCTCCTTTGTAGATCCCGAGATCCATCCTCATTCTCCTATCTGTAAACCCCTCCTCCTTCACCTGCAGCTAACTCGTCGCTGCCCGTCCTAGACCCTGAGACCCATCCTCCTTCTCCGATCTGTAAACCCCTCCTCCTCCACCTACAGTCTGACCCGTAGTAGCCCTTCGGAGACTCCAAGGCCCAGTCACCAGCCTCCGCTGACCCTGAGACCCAGTCAAGGCCCTTCGTCGGGGCCTTCACAGATATAAAAAGCAAGCATTCGAGAATAAGGTAGCATGATGATGGAGATTGGAGAATAAAGACTGAAGCCTTCGAGTTTCACAACTATGGGTAGTGAAATAACCCGATTGTTTGTCTAGGTACGCCAATTAGCTACTCAATTTAACATTTCTTTTGGTTATACAGAGAATTTTTCTAGTTGCGGTTCAAATTTGATGACCTACTACTTGTTGGTGTTTTCTGGTTTTCTATTTGGGTTGAGAAAGAGAGAGAAGGAAGAAGAAGACTCCCATATTTTAAGAAGAAGACTCTGTGGTTGGGTTTAGCTCTCAGATGCCGGCAACGGAATAAGACTAATATGGTGAGTTTAGTGTTTATTCTTTTTTCTGTTCCGTGCAAATTTCTTTATATTTGGTGGTTGAAAAATCAATTACTAGCCAATTTGTATGGAGTGGGACAGTGGGTTAGTTTATATAGAGATTTTTTTTACCGTTGTTCACACACCCCCAAATATTAAGTTACCGTTATTCTAAAAAAAAAACATTAAGTTACCGTTAGACAGAATATGGCCGTTGCAATCCTCTCTTTCTTGTCTGACCTCTACAAATTAACATAAACGTCAACCTATTTTGATATTCCAAACATAAACATCAATTTAGTATCCATCTCTGAACTACTAGTAAGAGTATCAGTATTTTCAATAAACCTATTTTTCTCTTTATTACAATTTAGTATTCAGTATCCTTATCAAGTTTTGTGTGTGTGTGTGTTTTATAGTGGAACAGATGGAGCACTAGCAGACTTCCAAGGAGGAGGGGGAGGGTTTGTGTATTCTATTCAAGCTTTCGAGTGTCTCTTCAATTTGTTATAAAAGCTTCCAGTAAACTCTAAACCTTTCTATAGTTCAGTGCACTTGTTGCTGTATTGTGTGTTATTGTGTGTGAGTCTAGACGTCTAGTTATATTGTTGTTCCACTTAGTGTCGTTTTGTTAACTTAAGATTTCTCCCAAGTGTGATGGAGGAAATGGCTGAATCAGTAACTAGTCCTATGAATGTTGCTTCCATAGACCCAACAAATTCACAACCTTCTTTACCTAATCAACAAACTTCTGAAAAACCTCCTTTACATAGAAAGCAAATAGATAAAAAGGAAACTGTTTGGAACTTCTATGAAAAGGTTGAAGTCACTGAGGATAATCTTGCTGTGAAATATGCTAAATGTAGTATTTGCTCTCAATTGTTAGTACGTGGAGGAAGTTATGGCACTAGCCATTTACGTAGGCATTGGGAGCGTCATATTAGTTGCCAATCGGTTGATATTAGGACTCAAATGCAATTAGGATCATATTCTAGTGGGAATGTGCTTAATTGGTCTTATGATAAGGATGTTGCTAGAAAGGAAGTTGTAGACTATGTCATTAGGGCTGAACAACCTTTTACATTAGTAGACAAACATGATTTTAAGGGACTGATACAAAGAGCATTTTGTCCTCAATTTGTGGGAACGTCAGCTTCTACTTGCAAAAGGGATGTCATGAAGTTTTTTGTTGAAGGAAAAAAAGAGTTGTTGAAATTGTTTGAAATGAAGAGTACCCACACACTGATTGCTGGTCGTCGCGTCAAAAGATGGGATATATGTGTCTTACTGCCCATTTTATTGATAAAAATTGGAATTTGAATAAGTGAATTATTACTTTTAAAATGATAGAGTACCCACACACTGGTGAATCACTTGCTCATCACATAAATTAGGAGCTGATTTGTTGGCACATTCATAGAAAAATTCTTTCAATATCTTTAGATAATGCCACCAATAACAATGTTGTCGTTGAATTACTCCATGAGTTTCTTATGATGAATTCTGCCTAAGAAGATATTTCATGTGCAATGTAGTGCTCATATTTTAAATTTGATTGGTCAAGATGGTTTGACTTTGTTATCTCCATCAATTGAAAAAATCACAAATATTGTTCGTAGCATGAATTCATCTATTAGGAGGCATGAGTTATGGGTTAATTGTTGTAATGATTTGAATATGCCAAAGAGGAATATCGATAATGATGTTCCTCATAGGTGGAATTCTACATATGATCTGTTGCAACTAGCTGAAAGGTATAAGTTAGTTTTGAATCGATATGTTCAAAAGCTAAACCAATCTACTCGTCATTCCACTTTAGCACTTCCCACTGATGAAGATTGGTTAGTAGCTACAATTGTGTGTCGTTTTAAAAAAATATTTGATTCTTCAACAAAAAACTTGTGTGGTGTGTATTATCCGACATCATGTCGTGTTATTCCTTGCTTAGTAAGTATTAATGCAGTCTTTAATAAATATTCTCGATATGCTATAATTGTTGCTGCTTTGACTGCCATGAAGTCAAAATTTGCTAAGTATTGGAAAACATTTCCTACTGTATTTTGTCTTGCTGCTGCTATGGATCCTAGGTATAAGTTTTTGGCAATTAGTCAATGGATGAAAAGTATGAATATTGAGGATTGGAAAATCGAAACTACTATCTCTTCTCTAAAGCATCAATTAGTTGAATTACATGATCTATACAAGGAAAATATAGTGCCTTCGGTTCCAACCTCTAGTCTAAGCTTTCAATTACCTGTATCTTCTTCTGATTTTCTGGTTTTACCTATTGATGAAGATGAGGACTTTGCTGAGGAGGTCTTAAAAAAGGCTAAGACAGCAAGTTCGACTTCCAGCTCTTCATCAAATTCTGATTTACAATATTATATTGATATGCCTCCACTTGAAATTACTGATGGACAGGTTACAATATTATATTGATAGGCCTCTACTTGAAATTGCTGATGGACAGGAATTTAACCTTTTAGGTTGGTGGAGATCTCATGAAGAAGTGTATCATGTCCTATGATAGCTCGTGACTTACTATTAGACCTATAAATGGACCGAATTTGGATCGGATCGACTTAAATCCAAATCCGTTTACTAAAAAAAAAAATTCGATCCAAACCCGCTCCGTTAACCTGGCGGATCATTGATAGCTCGATCCAAATCCGTATCCGCCGGATTAATGGATACTCGATCCACTAATCCGACCCATTTATAATTTCAAATATTTTAAAATTTAAATAGTAATATTAAATTTATATTATGACACCTCATAAGATATTACTAAAATATTAAAACAACATGAAAAGTATCACCAAAAGTAGAATTATATTATCAAAATTCTTAATGCTTCTTGGAATCTTAGGTGCTGGACTGTCCTTTAGATTTCTACAAAAAATATGTATTAGAAATTCTTCATATTTTATATTTTATATTTTTTAAAAATAATAATATATTAATAAAAATTAATAATTTATTATTAAGAATATGGGCCAGATCATTAACGGATTGGATCGACCTAAATCCATATTTGATCTGTTAAATAAACGGGTTAATAGATTCGGATCATTAACGGATCAATGGATCTAGAGCGGGTCTGAATCAAAATCCGGTCCATTTACAGGTCTACCTGCTATCCATTCCAGCTTCAACGGTAGCATCAGAATCAGCTTTTAGTGCGCCGGGGGGGGAGCTATATCTAAGAAGAGAGCAAGTTTGAGCACAAACACAATTGAAGCATTGATTTGTGTAAAAGATTGGAGGCTGGCAGAAGCAAGACATCAAGACAGGGAGCAAGATGAGCAGCGAGCTGAAGAGATACGAAATGCACAGTTAGCAAGACCAGAATGGATGCTTTCCCTTGAATGTACTCAATCAAACTCAGCTGCGAACGAGTCAATCACAAATATTGAGTAAAGGTTGGTGTATTGTTTTGAACTGGACATTACGGTTCTTATAACTATGCCTTTTTGCATGCAACTGAAATTTCTTGCTGCATTGTATGGTTGTGGACTTGTCGTGTTCATTTACTGTTAGAATAATGTGCTATCATGAACTGAAATAATGTAGGAATAATATGTTGTCATGAATTGCCCATATGAACTCAGAATGAAGGGACAGTCAAATAAGAGGCTTATTTTCATGAATGAAGTTGAACAACTCATGAATCATGATATGTATTGTTTGTCGTTCATGATTTACAAATGGGTTTATGTGCATAAGTAATGATGGTCTGCTATAGATGGTTTATAGATGATTTAATGTATTGTTTTTGAACATATTTTTGTATTGTGTTTTAACAGACTCATGGGAAGAGAGGATTATTGATTATGACTACGAAAGTCTTCAAGAAAGACACCTTTCCTACTTTCTTTTTTTTGGACTGATGTAGGCTACATCATTTAGTAACTTTAGTTTATGTAATATTGTAAGTCTGTAACTGATGATATGGAGATTTCAGACTACAATGTTGAAGACATTCAGTCATATTGTAATTGATATGGAGATTTCAGACTACAATATTGAAGATTTGAATACATTCAGTGATTTTAGTCATTCAAATTTGATGTTATTCCTTGTTTAGATTTCACTTTGAGAGTTTGAGTTAAAAAGTGTTAAACAGAGAAAGGCCCGGCCCTGCCCTTTCGACCCTTGGGAAATGGACCTTAAGGGCGGGTAAGGGTTTACATATTGAAGCTTCGCCCCGACCTAAGTTTTGTTGACTTGGTCAAAGCCAGGCCCGGCCCGACCCTAAGCCCTAAAATTTAGGGTAGGGTTGGCCCAAGCCTGGCCCATGATGACCCCTACTTCCCATTGTCTACCCAATTGTGGGGTCTATTGGTGAACTTCTTTTTGGGTGGTGGAGGTATGATGTCTTTGTGGTTATTCCAAATTTCCTCATAGGAACCGGTCAGGGTGGTGAATACCTCGTATCATGGTGACTGTGTCGATTTCATGTATGGAGCGTCACGGCCCCTATTATTGTTATATCATTGCTTATGCTTTTCAGAGCTCTTGCATAGCTGTATGACCCCTTACTCTGGCTATATCCCTCACGGTCTCACTGGAAGTCCCGCTGACTGTCAATGTGTCGTTGTTGGGAGTCTGCATGATAGCTAGTGGTGTCGATGCTCCCCTTGTGTTCTTACTTGTTCCAGTGTCGTGGTTTCCGAATGTGTCGAGTTTTGGCTATGCATGTCTGATGGCTGCGTCCATTAGGTCGTCGTAATCCATGGGCTGATATGCATTGATTTGGTAAAGAAACAATACTGGCCGGAAGGCCTACCGAAGTGCCGCGTGTTACACTTTGTTTAGTGTCACATGTATATATGTAGTAATTTTAATTGGGTTGCATTTAAGTTGAAACATGGCATAAACACGTAGGCACAACGGATATGCTACTTAAATTATCAAGTGTCGTAGCACTACAAAAAAAAATTCAATTTGCCACGGCGCAAGGCCATCGCAGAAAGCCAAATTGCCGTCGCAAAAGACCAACGGCTACGGCTAGGCGACGGCAATGTCGCCAATGTCGTTGGTGGTGTAGTCATTGCTATTTGCGACGGCAATTACGCTGTCGCATGAATTTTGGCGATGGTATTTATGCCATTGCAAAGAGAAATGGCTACGCCATCAATGACATCTATAATTTTGCCGTCACCTAGCTGTCGCCAAAGGTCATTGGCAACAGCAACAGTGCCGTCACAAAGTGCATATCATTGATAAAAATAAATAAATAAATAAATAAATAAACCTGGCATGCAATTTTGCATACCAGATTTTTATTTTTGGAGCAGAAGAAGCCAAATAATAAATTTTATATAAAATGCACCAAAACATGAATACCAGATTCAAATACATATATAGTTGATAAACCTGTTTGATCAATTGAACAACACTTATCATCGACCAGAGAACAAAAGAAAATAGGGAATGCTTTCTAAGTACTTGGCAAAATACAATACAACACCTTCTCTAATATTAGTGACACCTTCTCTAGTATTAATGATGATTTCTGCAGATTTCCAATAAGAGACATTATTGATCGGTGCTGAAGAAGACTGACAACAACAATTTTCTCCAGTTCTTCCACAACATGGTCAAGTTCCTGCCAAGGACGATGAAATATTTAATGAGCTATTTAAGAATTTCAATATCCAACGATATACAGGATTGACTACCATATACCTCCGTGGCATGTACTGAAGACCTAGATATAAAGATTTAATTATGAAATCTTAAATGCATGTAGACAAAGGAAACTTCAAGAAAGCATACCAATAGTGACTTCAATAGTAGCAAGACATCCACCCATATCCCCAAATCTTCAAAAGTTGTAAGTACCTGCATGGGAAATAATATAGATATAAGCTACTGAGCTACTGAGAGGAAAAATCAATAGAAACAGGTACTTTGGTTGCTCACCTCAGCAAGAAAACCATATCGACCAAGCATGCGAGTGCTGACAATATCCAACATGGTCACATTCCTTTTCAATATGATGCTAGTTAGTATAGCCTGCAGTTAAGACATAGATAAATAAATATAGTCTAGATACTGGAGCACAAATATAACAATGGTGTTCAGTTTTCCATGTACTGTAACAAAGTTTGCTCGTATCTCTTGCATGGGTGATGACTATACCTGGAGCTTTAGGGTTGTAATTTTTTTAACCTCACAGGAATATCATCTTCTCCAGCCAGTCTCATGGACTGTGGATGCAAGACCTGCAAGAAGAATAGAAAATTATTCAGATCATGTTTTTGTTTCATGAAGAATAAATTTCTTAACAGAACTCCAAAAAAATTGGAGCTTGATGGAATGGAACATATAGATTACATCCTTCCACACCTGTAAGGAATTGGCAGCTAGATTATATTTTGTTACTTGAAACGAAACAAACTTAAGCATAAGAAATTTGAGGTATGATTATAAAGATACAACATTGCACTAATAAAATGATAAAACTACAGAAAAAGGAAAATGAAAGTAGGTGAACTGCAGTACTTATGACAGTTAACCAATATTGCTTTCTAACCTCCAATTTCATCATTGTAATCCTGAAAATAAAATATCCAAAGTGAATGCATGTAAGTTTGTTATCACCAAGAGACCATAGATATTTTTCCTTTTACTTATAGGTGAATTGAATTCCAAGTTACATGTGTAAGTCTCAAATGGCAAACAACTCAACGTACACCTATCGTATTCAATCCATAGTCAGAACATTGCAGTCATTCAAGTTTAAACGTGCAGATGGCATATTTCTTTACCAGACACTAAGACCCTACACACTCATCCAGTTATGCAACAACTCATTCATTAAATGGATGAAAGCTAAACTATTAAGTTTATAAACAAACTTCTTCCTAGTTTAATCTAGTTTGTAAACAAACTCATTCATTCCACATCAACCTCTTCTCAATTCAAAGAAGCAAATCATTTATCATAGGTGCAAAATGAAAATAAGAGTATATAACCTACACAATTCAGAATAAGGCTGAACTGATATAGAGATACATAATATGAAATGAGTTTTAAATAAAAGAAGAGCTGAACTACTTTGAGTTGTGAAGTGTTTCCATTTCTGAAATTTTCTATATAGTTCAATGTTTAGGAACAAAACTGAGATTTGGTACGTATGCTTGCATTTTTTACAAAAGATTGAGCTTGAAATATGCAATACAAGGTGTGAGGGAGTTTTTGCGTTTTGGATCTTTTGCAGCAGGGCCCTCTTGATTAAGCGAGACTAAGCCCAAGATTGATCAAAGGTTGGACCTGAGAACAACCTCGTTGTGACAAGCTAGATGATAACAGCAGTGATTGCACTAGATAATAACAGCAGTGATTGGATTGGATGATAACAGCAGCGATTGGATTAGATTTCACAAGAGCAGAACTTATAGGTAGATGTGGTGTGGGAGCTAGATGTCTGGGAGTTTAGTAGAGAGAGAGAGTTCCAGCAATGGCATGATTTCTGGGTTTTGGGTTAAGGTTGATTGGGAGGAATTGATGGCTAGGGATTCAGAGATAAAGCTTGATCTCTTGCTTGATGTTTCTGGGTTGTTGTGGCTTCGTTTCCAACGACAATGAACCCGCCTTTTATAGCGAAGAAGATCGGTGATAAGGACCAAGGGTTTTGAGGGAGTATTATTAATATTGGGAAGATGATTCCCAAGCTTTCAAGTTTTGTTTTCCCTATGGAACTAAATGGGTGAAAGCTTGTTCAGGCTATGAGGGTGAATGTTGGTGGTGTAAGCATAGGGTGGTGAAGATCCCAGATTTTGTGCTGTTGTGATCTTTGAGGGATCCTAATCCCTTATTTCCTGCTATTGTATATTGAAATCACAAAGTTTGAGGGCTATTGGAAATTGAAATGGGATTGCTAGGTATATGAATCAAAAAGCCTCTCCATGGATTCTGGGTTTTTGCCAAAAATGGTGAAGCATCAATCCCAGCAGCAATTTTGGATAGAACGACATTATGGTTTGGGAAGAAGATGGTTTCAACGGACTTGAGCTAGAGGCTGCTGTAATGGGCTTTTGGTAAGGAGGTAATTCTAATGGGCTTTGAGTTTTGATGGGCCTGTTTTCATCTCTCTACTAGCCTATGTTAAGATTTTGGTCCATCAAGCGTGAATTTTGGTTCCCAAGTCCAAAATTATCCATGGGTCTTGTCGTAACAATAGGCCTCACAGGACCCGTTACCTTCCACACCACATCCTGCCGTATAAGCCCCAAACGTAGCTTGGGCCTACGTGTATTGCGTGGTAATAAAGTGTGTCGGTTGCTTTAAAGAGGCACGTTAGTTGTTTGAGAATTTGGGCTTGTTGTATCTCTTGCTAACTAGAAGGCTTCCTTTTGGCATGAAATGGGCTTGTTTGAAGGCCCAACCAGGTTATGAGGTTGATGACTCACCTTCTTCATGTGTCACTTATTAAATTTGAACTCGTGGAAATTTGGGTGTCAACATTAGCCCCCTTGATTATGTAGGTCGTGTGACCGTGTTACGGGCTACATAATCAAAGAATTCAGAGATTTACCGCCTGATTATACATAACTGCTCCTTTTTTTTTTTTTTTGAAGTTGCATCGGCCTAGGCATCTTACTGGCATGATTTATCAAGCCTCCCGCGTGACAACAGATTCTCGTCATCATTGGACTTCTAATTAGAAGAAAGGAGTCCCACTTTTCAATTACTTTCCTTCTAGGAAAATGGCATTGGCGTGTAAAGTCCTTTTCTTTTCTCTTTTTCTTCTTCCATATTTTGATTTGCTCGAGACATCTTCCTTCTCAAGTGTCAGACTCTCATTTTGAGGAGAGAAATCAAACTTCTTTGGCTTGAATGTCCCTTTTCTTGCACTCTTACATCGGGCTAGTTGCAGGGCCGATTCGCGACTTCTTCCTTGCTTGGTAGGCTTGTCAAATTGCTTTCTCTTTTTCCTTAGGTAATCATCTCTGTCCTCTATTATTTCTGTCTCCCTTTTTAAAAAAAAAAAAATTATGTATCCGCTGTAATTGATTATTGCATTAGCTATATGATTCGTTGCATATCGCGTGCTAGGTTACCAATTCTACTTCTGTAATTGATTGTCGCTTCAGCTATTTGATTTGTTACCGTGACTGATTCATTGCATATCGCGTGCTATGCTCTCTTGGGTTATCAGTTATACTGCCATAACCGCTCATCGTTTCAGCTATACTGATCCCCTGTCGTGATTGGCTTGCTGCTGTAATCAATTTTGCTGCGGTGATTGATTTGCTATCATGTGTTTTGAAAGGTACATAGCCCATGAGTATTTTATTCTCATTCCCTAGCTTCATAACACATCCCGATTTGCTTTTCTTCTTTTACTGTCATGACAACAATGGGGTTGGTACACCAAAGTATCGTTGGCTATGTAAATTGTGTTTTTTCTTGGCTTGGCTTGGCTATATGCACTCAATAGTCTTGGTTTTTGATTAGTTCTTTGCCTGATGTGTAATAATAGATTAATTCAGCATGAATGGCTTGATCTTTTTCTTTATGCGTGGAGTTTTTATTTTTATTTTTTATTATTATATATATTTTTTATTGCTGTGATTGCGATTAAACATGATGGAGCTTGTTGTTTCTTTGCTTGGTTCATCATGTAAGATGTGTTTATTAGCTTGGTTGGGCTATGTGGATTCAATAGTTTCAATTTTAGCTTAGCCCTTTGCTTGGCGTGTGATTATGAATTGGTTGAGCATGGAGTGCCCTGGATTCCCTCTTCTTCTTTTTTTTGCATTATGCGTGGAGTTTTACTACTGTGATTGTAATGGAACATGATGTAGCTTGGTATCATATAGTTTAGTTCATCGTGTAAATTTCGCCTGTTAGCTGGGATTGACCATGTTGATTTTAAGGTTTTAATTTTGCTCGGTTTCTTGCTTGGCATGTAATAGTTATCTGGTTCAACTTGATTGCTTGTGAATAGCGTGTTGTGATTCAATGGCTTGGCCTCCCTTAGCTTCTTTTTTTTTTGCATTGGCGTGATGATGTGCTTTTCAATTGGAGCCCTTAGCCTTTTATTTGCTTGCTACCATGTGTTGAAAATACTTTCATGCATGTTCATCAGATTCTTAGCTTATGATAAAAGTATGAAAGAGTAGTTAAATGAGTGGGCTAAATACTGTTTACCACCCTGTGGTATGGACCTTGCATCAATTCAGTCCATCGACTTTCAATTTCATCAAAAACATCCCTGCGGTATTATTTTCTCGTCCAATAGGTCCTTCCGATTCAATTCCGTCAGTTTCTAATGTTAACTGCTGACGTGGCATTCCAACTCAGCAAAAGTGGGACCCACACGCATGTGAAATTCCCAAAATGACCCTGGGCAACAGAATATGGAAAAATCCAAAATTAATTCCAATTTTGAGGTTGAGGAGATTCGAACCCTCCCAAATCATATGCAAATGAATGGCCCAACCACTAGACCACTTGCATAGTTTTGGTATATTGCAAACAAAAATAGTATATATCTACATAATATTGTTTTTTTTTTTTAAATCTCCACCCCCCTCTCTCCCCCTCTTTTTTCTTTTGGGGAAGTTGCAGTTGGCCACCATTGGGGAAGCTTCTCCCCGAAGCGAACTCTCTCCATCCCAGCCACCATTGAGCTCTTCCTCACCGACGATAGGTGATTATCCAAAATCGCCAAACCCTTGTTCTTCTTGACTCTAACCTCCTCTGCTCTTGGCTTCTCTATCCTCGCTACCACAACCTCTTTCCCTCCAAGAATCCTATCCCTCCTCGTCACCACCTTCTCCCTTCCGTAACCCAACCCGCTCCCAAACCCTAAACTCACCTCACCAACCCAACCAAAACCCCAGCACGACTGAGCAGGTCAACACGATGAATCGCAGCGTGGAGGGGCGGCAGGAGACGACTATCCTGCGGTCAACGTCGACGGAGACGAGGGTCTAGAGGTCGTCCGCGGCTTCGGCGGCGGAGGCGAGGAAGTGGCAGAGGTAGGAGTGGGAGGAGTGGTAGAGGCTGTTGAGGTTGAAGGGGGCTTGGAAGTTTTCAGGGTCAGAAGAAGTGTAGAAGGCAGGCTTGGCGGTGGGGACGGTGGTGGTGGTGGTGGTGGTGGTGGTGTTGTTGGAGTTTCGTCTGCGGAGGGTCAGAAGAAGTGTAGAAGGCAGGCTTGGCGGTGGGGACGGTGGTGGTGGTGGTGGTGGTGGTGGTGTTGTTGGAGTTTAGTCTGCGGTCTCTCTCTCTCTCTCTCATGACATTCATGGCAGCCGTTTTATCCCCGACAACACCGTCTACGGCGGCCCACAGTCCCAGAGCCCAGACCACCGAGTCACAGTCACCCAAATCAAGCAGAAGCACAACAGGGGTGAACCCATCATAATGGTCACCGCCTAGGACTACCACTTAGAGGTTCACCTCGACTCCCCCGGAATTGACGTTGTCTTGGCCGGCGACTCTGCTACGATGGCTTTCATGGCGAAAGAGGAAGAAGAAGAGGAGAGGAGGAGAGAGGTGGGTGGAGATGACAAAGTGTTTTTAAAAAAAAAAACACTATTATACATATATATATTATTTTTGTTTACAATATACCAAAACTATGCAAGTGGTCTGGGGGTTGGGCCATTCATTTGCATATGGTTTGGGAGGGGTTCGAATCTCCTCAACCTCAAAACTGGAATTAATTTTGGATTTTTCCATATTCTGTTGCCCAGGATCATTTTGGGAATTTCACATGCGTGTGGGTCCCACTTTTGCTGAGTTGGAATGCCACATCAACAGTTAACGTTAGAAACTGACGGAATTGAATCGGAATGACCTATTGGACGAGAAAATAATACCGCAGGGGTGTTTTTGATGAAATTAAAAGTCGAGGGACTGAATTGATGCGAGGTCCATACCACAGGGTGGTAAACAGTATTTAGCCCTAAATGAGTAATGACATAGAGATCGGATAGTTGGACAGATTGCTGTGTTGATATTAAAAGACATATGTGCGTATATGTGTGTATTAGTTTAATGTATATAGGCATCAGGTGGTTGTGGTATGCACAATTATGTTTGCTAAATAACAAATGACTATTTGAAAGGAATGAGATGCTTGGTGATTTGAAATCAATGCTTGGTTACTATAGCTGAAAAGTCAAAGTGTGTTGTGCTTATTTGCTAAGTCCTAGAACAAAGTAAGGGAACAATCGATTTTTATTTTTATTTTTTCCTCTCTCTCTCTTCTTTTTACCTCTTCTTCTTCCCCTCTCTCGTCTCCATCCTCATCATCACCGCCGCAGCTCTCGTCTTCTCTTTTAAGTCCCTCCCCGATCTCCGATCCCTTGATTTTACTCGTTTCTTCCTAGAACTTTGATTTAATTTCTGATCTTGCCATAGGCATGGGCGCGGCGTACTGGACCGCCAAGAGTGGCGTGGGCGTGGCCTCGATGGGAGTGATGCTGCAGGAGCTGGTCATGAAATCGATTGTTCCGGTGGTCATGGCTGGAGTGCTTGGGATCTACGGCCTCATCATATCTGTGATTATCAGCATCGGGATCAATCCAAGGGCTAAATCTTATTACTTGTTTGATGGATATGCTCACTTGTCCTCTGTCCTTACTTGTGGCCTCACTGGACTTTCCACCTTCGTCATCCCCCCTTCCCTCCTCCGATTCTCAACCTTCACCGTCGTCGGTGCTCTTGGGAGTTCGAAACAATCTTGCGGAATTGGGTAGGAGCTTCAAGACAGGCCTATTATTTCTCTCCATCGCCGAAATCTCCAAATTGGCTTCGAACTTGATGCCAGTTCGGAATTGAGCTTCGAAAGAAGACGGCGGCGGTTCCGTGTCAAGAATTACCAATGAAATTCTCGGCTTCGTCGCTCAGATTTTGAAGCTTTCGAACTATTGGACCCGCTTTCCTATACCACTGGACCACCATGGTAAAATTTCTCATCAACATTTTGTATTTGTGTAGTCGAAGACTGTATAGTTCATCTTTCAAGTTGGTTGCAGTTTGGGTTTACTTATTTTGTTTGATTTTGTTTTTGAAGTTGTGGATTGTGAGTTTAGAAGTTAGAGTAGATTTCATTTGAATCATGTTGTGGTCGCGTGCAATATGAACAATTTGAGATGATGAATTTGCAGAAGTCAGAATGGAAGCTGAGCAAAGGAAACCTATAGCAAAAGAACTGGAAGGAGGTGGCTGACATCGTGGGTAGCAGAGAGAACTATGGCAAAACCCCCTAAAACTGATTCAGTGCAAGATACTTTAAATTTCAATTCTTTGTGGTTTTCAGGTATATATGTTGGTTGTTGAAGTTTGAATCAGGGATTTTATTGAATATGAATAAGTTCTTGTGAGATTGATGCTACGTCAGTATGACTCTATTTGTTTTCTCTGATCTGCTAGTTTGCTTGTTTTGTTCAAATTTCGTCTCGGAAAAGAGACTGGGTTCATGTTGGTTGTGGATATTTGTTAAATGGTAATTGGGATGTGTGGGATTTGAATTGATGGTAGTATAAGCTTTGCTTTTTCCTCCTGTTGGTTTCGCCTTCTGGGTAAATGAGTTTTGCATGAACAACCAAGAGCAGGGACATGGAGGAAGAAAAGGCCGAAGAGGAGGGACACGGAGGAAGAAGAACAGGTAAAAAGAAAAGAGAAGGAGAGATTTTTTTTTTTTGTCAGTGAGGGTATAACAGTCATTTTAATGTGAAAAGCATGCCACGTCAGCAAAGTAACTGATTTTTTGACGGAGAATTGACGGTAAGGACTAATTGGGTGAAATTGGAGAGTTTAGGGAGTTTTTAGGTGAAATTGAAACGTCAGGGACTGAAACGTCGAAACCCTATAAGTATAGGGAGTAAACAGTATTTTGTCCAAAAGAATAGAAGGAAACGTATGACTTGATAATTGAAAGATGAGAGAGATGACTTATAGGGTTTTTTTTGTATATGAAAACCCAATCTAATTAACAGAAATTAAAAGGAACTCTGACATACAGATGTACATAGTACTGACCTTTTCCTTTTGTTTCTCACCCAGAGAAAGGATCTTGAGAGGAACGATTGGTTTGTAGATAGCCTGGTAAACTCGACAGGATCGAAATCGAAGCAATTAGTCGGTTACATTCTGCTACGAATTTGGCAGATCTAGAGAGGAAAATAGCTTAAGGCAGTCATGGAGAAAAGAGGAAATCTGAAAGTATTCATTAGTGTCGAATCGAGATGGAGTCATGAGGTCAAAGAAGAAAGAGAGCAGGGCAGAGAAAGAAAAGAAGTTTTCTTTTAATCAAAGAGATAGAATTGTTCAGATATTGTTAACACCACCCTAAAGCGACAACAAGTGTTTTGCAGTAGCAAACTGTTAAAAACTTGCGACGGCTAATGCTTGCCAAAGTAAACTCATAGTGGTTGGTGACCATTAGGGGTGACGGCAGTTAATATAGTCGCAAAATCTCTATACAATTAGGACGGTTAAATTTTTTTATCGTGAAAGAGGAAGCCTTGGCGACGACAATTAAATGCCGACGCAAATTAGTGAAGCCAATCAAATTCTTTTTTGTAGTGTGGAGTCAGTATAGTGGGTGTTGTTGAGTTGGGATTGAAAGATTTCCAAATGGTGGTATGGATCGGTCTTGCCTTTGTATCGATCCATTTTGAATAGTTTGGATCCCGGTGGATGCTTTTCTGCCTGGACCCGAGGAGTAAAGGGCCTGGTTTCTCCTCGAAACCTACCGATATTGGGCTCTAGGAGGCCTGCTACTCGCCAACTCGATCTTGGATTGCAATCCATGTATTGTCTCATTCATCTGCAAGAGTGATCTGGTCTTTAAATTGGATGCCGAGGTCTGGTTGATGACCAGGGAGGTGCCATCGACGATTGGTTAGGGCGTCGGTGGTGGCGGGAGGTGTTGCATGTTGTCAGGGAACAACGTCGCGTTCAAGTATACTAGGGTGGGGTACCCTCCCAGTCACGTCAACAATGGCAGTTGTTGAAGAGTCCGCGGTTGATGTGACCATAGCGGCAGTAGCCGTGGTTTCTTACAGGTTGGGCGACCTTGAGGTGGCAGGTGCCGCTGGTGTGATGGATGGGGTTCTAACAGTGGATAAGGTGGGGAAATGGGTGTTAAGCATCACTCTTTCGAGGGTTGAGTTCTGCTCAATTCGCCTTTGCAGAGTGCCCTGCAGTAATCGGTTCTTGGCTTCCAGCTTGGTGAGTCTATTTTGTGCGGCGAGATGCTTTGTGTGCTCTTGGGCCATTTGCTCTCTTAAGTCGTTTACATCTCTGCGCATGAGTTTGTAGGCTGCGGCTGGGTCTGGGACTAGTCTACATGAGCTATCGGTGATCGTGGAGCTTATGTTCCCCGGAGACATGAAGTCAAGAGTTCAAGTTATCGTGTCCCCGGGATTGCTGTCATCAGCCATGGTGGTGAGCTTGTGGTACCACCGAAAGAGCTACTTCTAGCGCTAATTGTTGATGTGGTGTCGGGAGCCGCTATCTACAGAGACTAGGAGGTTGGACGCCCAATACCGATACCTATCAAGACATAAATAGGTCAAGGGGAAGCTAGGGTTGCCAGTCTATAACCCTCTGATGCTTAAGGTAGTATCGTTTTTGAGATAAAAACCTGGTAAGGTATAGAGTGTAATAGTGGACTTACTTGATTGGGAAGGATTTCCCCTTTTTATAGGTGATATTGGGCGGAGTGCTTACTCATTATTCGATGTGGAATATTTTCCTTATGTATGTCAAGGGCTATTTGAATGATGCTTGGCGCATGTTTCTTAGGCTTTGGAGGTCTTTTCGTTGCTTTTGGTGACTATTGAGCTGTACATTTATGATGTTTGCACCTTTCTGCCCATGTGGTATCAACACCTACAGATAAGCGCATGGAGCAAAATCATAAGTTAGCAGAATATCCGGATCAAGTGTGATTACATGCATTATTATATGTGTAATTATATCTAAAATATTAGAATTAAGCTAATTCTCAAGTTAATTAATATCTAATTAATCCACTTTTATTTATTTTATAGGAAATAAGTGGAGTCACGGCAATCGAAAGAAAATTACGTGAAAATGGAGCAGTTCGGAGTTTTTAGCAAAATGACGAAATTGTGGAAATCTTAATTAAGTAATTAAGTTTAATTAATTAATTATGCAATTAAGCTTAATTGGTTAATTAAGCTCACAAAGATATGGAGCATGCAAAGAGTATGGGTTAATCACCCATTGACCAACTCTCCCTTGACACGTGGCATTCATTCTTCTTTCCTGCCGAACCAAGCAGCACGTGTGTCTTTCATCTAATTAACCTCCAACCCTATTCTCTTTTTGCTTTCACAAACACGTGCAGCTATATATAGAACCCAAAAACCACAAATTTGGACGACCAATCCCTTCTACAGTGTCGCACCACCTAGACAGGGGCAGCCAAAGGGCAGCCCTCTTCTCCCATCCTCTTTCTCCATTTTTCATGTTGTTTTAGTTTTAGTTTAGGGAATTGAAGCATTACTCACCCAAAATTTCAAGGATTCATCAAAGGCTTCTCCTCTATAAGATTCAAGAATTAAGTAATTGTGGAAATTATAATTCAAGAATAGTCATGTTAGTTTTCTAACTAATTGTGGCTACCCTTGTTTTCTCCTACACTTCTCTTCTCTTTTGTATTTGAATTTTGAAATTTTGATGTCTATGATTATGGGTTGTGAGTAATTTCCTTGTTGGGGGTTAGGGTTGTGTGCCCTAACCCAAATTTTGTGTAAAAAATATTTAATTTAATGTAATGATGCAATTTTTATATGATGGATGCTTATATCAATTATTGTTAGGTTGAAATGCATGTCTAGGCAGGGCCGGTCCTGAGGTTCTTGATGCCCAGGGCGAAATTTTTTTTTTTGTGACAAGGGCTGGTCTGGAGAATTTTCCGATGATGATTCTGAGCTTTATTTGGCTCCTTAAAGTTATGAATTAACAAGTTTTTAGAATAATTATTAGAAACACAAAAACAAGAAATATAACCTCTACTATTCTTAATTTCAAAATTGAAGAACACCTAATACCTATTTTGATATATACTTCAACCTGCAACATGGAATGTCAAAAAATTTGTCTAATCACCTTAGAAGAACAAAAAAAATAGAGAGAAGAAAGATTGGGAGATGAAAAACATACAAGAGAAAGACTAGAGGGACAAATGATGAAAATGAATTGAGGGATTGAATAACCATTGAAACCTCAAATTTAAAGAGAAATTCGTTTGATTTTAATATTTTGGAAAGAGTGAGAGACTCTATTATAATAGTGCTTGACTTTTTACAGTTCTCGATGACTTGAATAGTAGAAGAATGAGAAGAAGAAGAAAGACACAATTATAAAATTATTGCATCTAAAATTCTGAAATTTTTTTTATAATATTCTGCAACATATATTATTGAAAATTTTATATATATATATATATATATATATGTGGTGCCCCACCTTCCCTTGGGCCCTAGGCTGTGGCCAAGGTTGCCCTTGGGCAAGGCCGGGCCTGTGTCTAGGAGCCTAGTCAATTCTAGCATGTGTATTTTGAGCATGTCTAGGACGGAGTTAGAGGCTTAACCCCGTCTAATTCATAAGCTAGAAAACCTCAATTTCATATTTGAGGGGTTATAAGCATGGTGATTTACACCCGTTGTGTGATTGCGCGGGCGGATCTCTTAGTAGTATAATTCCTCAATCTTTAGGCCTCTTGATGTGAATTACTAACCCTTGAACCGGCTCTAATTCATGTCAAGTGAGTTCCTACGACTCTTGAATTGGTATAGGAATACCATGAAAGAGAATTTCGGTCCTTGAGCCTTTAACCTCCTTGGATGCAACTACCGCCAATTTAGGAGATTTGCATTTACATTATATTAGCTTCCGACACATAAGATTTGGGTGAAGGAACCTCCCTAGCACCCTATATTCCCATCTATTTGGTTTAAACTTTTATTAATTTCTTTGCATTTTTATTATTTCTTTACATTTCATTACATTTTGTTAATCTAAAATCCTCTCTCAAAATATTGAACTTTGACTCATTGTAAATAATCATCACTAGGCTCTTAGTTTTGATTAGGCTGAGAATTGCTAAGACTTGCTGCCTTAGAGTAGAATTTTTGTTTATTTTGTTCTTCTTTTGCATGCTAAGTGTCTTTTGTTCCAACTGTCCAAGAATTGTGGGTTAGCCACTAATCCCCGTGATACGATAATTTTGGGCTTAATATTTCCCTATCTTGACACGACACGTACGCTTGCATAAATGTGCATCAAGTAAATGGCGTCATTGTAGTATAGTGGTAAGTATTCCCGCCTGTCAAGAGTCCTCTATTTGGAAGCTTAGATTTCTAATATTGTACCCATTCCGCCGAAGTGTAGTCTCTCATCCCACTTGCATTGAAACTTTCATAACCAATCTCAATTTCTTGTACATCAACATCACTATCATCATTTTCAACTTGCATAAAAGACTCTTGCTCAAGATGCTTGATATACACTTCTTCTCTTGAAATAGACTCCATTTGGTCAAAGAAAGATTCTTGCTCATAAATGGTGAAGGGTAGCTCTTGTACAAGACTAGCCTCAACTTGCTCATTGAAATGTGTATGCATTTCTTAAGAAACTTGCAATCGAGCTTGGGACGCTTGCAATTGAGCTAGCAATTATTCAAGAGAAGGCCTCCTAGACTCATGCGCTTGCTCATGAGGATATGCTTCGGGAACCATGGTCTCTTGTGAAATCCTATCTCGAGAAGCATGTAAAGATCTCGAGAGGCTTGCAATTAAGCTAGTAGTCCTTCAACGAATTCCATCATAGGCTCATAAGCTTCATCTTGTGAATATGCATCGAGTACAAATGTCTCTTGATACATGTACTCACATTCTTGCATAAAATTCGGGCACTCCAATCTCAAAGAGCACTCAAAAGGTAAATGCCATGGAGAATTATGCAAAGCACAAGTTTCATTGCAAGAACACATAGAACCCACTGCATGATAATCCCATTCTTGATGACCTTCACCATAGAAACTTTCTTGCTCATATCCCCTTGGATCTTCCCATCTATAGCTCCATCGATCCATAGCTCAATGTGATAAGAAATAAATACCTATGAGTTCCTAAAAGTAAGATTAGTAACAAAAAAAATTAGAAAATATAAAATTAGAGAGTAAGCAAACAACATATAAGAACCAATTTTTTTTTTGGCGAAATAAAGAAACAAAAAAAAAATGCTAATGTGACGTACAGAACCGATTCACCAAAGGATTAAGGCTATTAAACCCTAAAATCCTTGGCAACGGCGGAATTGATGAAGTTTTGTGGTGGAGAAGTGAGGAAAATATAGAAAATGGGTGCAGTGGTATGTTTCGGTGGGTTAGAGGAGAGGATGGAGTAAATGGGGTGTGGTGTGTTTGCGGTACTATAGGTAGAGAGAAAGGAGAAGCCCAAGAATCAAGAGCTTCATAACCATCAAATTAGGGTAAAAGTGGGAGTCATAAGTCAAGGCTAGCCATAATTGCTGTATAACAATTTGTGGATTGTACTTGTTACTCCCTACTTCTCTTCACTTTTTCCTCTTCAAATTATGTATTTTGATGTTAGTTTAGTGATGGGTAGTGAGTAGTTTTATTATTGGGGGCTAGGATTGTGTGCCCTAGTCCAAATCTTGTGTAAAAGATGCTTATTTTAATGTAATAATGCAATTTTCATATGATGATGCTTATATCTATTTTTGTTAGGTTAAAATGCATATCTAGGAGCCTAATCAACTCTAGGGTATGTATTTTGAGCATGTCTAAGATGGAGTTAGAGGCTTGACCCCCTCTAATTCCTAAGCTGGAAACCTTCAATTTCGTATTCGAGGGGTTATAAGCAGAGTGATTTACACCCACTGCGTGAATGCGGGGGCGGGTAGCTTGGTAATCTAATTATTTGATCTTTAGGCCTCTTGATGTGAATTAGAGACCTTTGAACTGGCTCTAATTCATGCCAAGTGAGTTCCTACGACCCTTGAACTGGAGTAGGAATACCATGAAATGGAATTTCGGTCCTTGAGCATTAAACCGCCTTGGATACGACTTCCGCCAAAGTAGGAAATTTGCATCTACATTAGATTAGCTTCCAACACATAAGATTTGGGGTGAAGGAACTTCTCTAGCACCAGGCTGAAAGGAGCGTAATTGTACATTATTTATATCAAATTCCTTTATATTTTCATTGTTAGTTCTTGATATTTTCCAGTTATTTATTGTGTTTATATTTTTTGTAGTGTTTTTTTTTTTTGAAATGGGGTTCGGAACCTAGTCAAGCTGGGAGGCTCAGCCCCACGCCCATATTATTAGTTATTATAGACAAAAGAGCAAAGAAGAAGAAAAGAAGCAAAAGATGGATTGAAAACCAAAATCAGCAAATCTGTCTATGCAGATCAGTCAACTTTGATAGAATACTGAGAGCAGCTCAGGATTATCCAGATAATGATCTTTATATTGATGGAAAGCCTCGGATGTCTAGTTTCCAAAGCTTTTTACGGTTTGTGAATATGATTTTTCTAGAAAAAGTTATGACCGATTTAGTATAAGGAGGTCTAGCTGCACGAGAATCTGAGTTCAAATAAGGAAAGATTGTCTCCTAGAGCTATAAGGGAAGAAGAATTAAAAGTCCTTTAATTAGAGATCAAATTTCTCAGTTCTTGGAGGAGAAGAAGTTTTGACGCAATAACTATATACAAAAGGAGTCTAGGGCATCATTAGAGACATCTTTGGACGCACAACATCAGTCCATTGCCGCCATCCTCTCCTTCCTCTCTTTTCTTGTTTTATTTTATTTCTTTTATGTCTTGCTAATAGTTTTCATAGTTAGGGGCTGCTTTCAGCCCTAGACATGATGTAATTTATGATATTGGCGTTTATTAATATGTTTCTTGAATTTTGGTTGTTTATTGGTTCATTGGTTTATCATTGATTAATCTTGTATGTTTGTTAGTGGTGGCCAACATTAGTAAGCATGCTAGGTTATATTGCTATGAATGTGTGTATGATCATCCATGTCTATATGCATTCTAGAGTAGTGATTGAATGACTTGAGACCCATTCTTATGAACCAATATCTAGGTAGATTAGGACAACATCAGTACTGAAATTGTCTAGCCTTATTCATAATCTTTTTGACCTTAATGACTTCTAGGTGAGAGCTGTGCAAGAACATCACTCTAGGTTCCATTCTAGAAGCTAAGTTAAGTTGAAGACATCATTCTCTTAACATACCAAGAAAGAAAGATTGATAGGTTAAGATCAACACATCATTGGCTTAGCTTGGGTAAGGACATCCGAATGAATTGAAACAAGTTGGTAAACATATCATAGGTGAAATCATGGTCTAGTGGTGAGAAGTAGTTCCTAGCTAGCATTTTATCATTTATTTCAAAACCCTAAAATAAAAACCCAAAAACAATTATTTATTTTCGTCACTTTCTGTTCTCTGTCTTATTTTATTTATTTAGTATAGTAAATCAACTCTGATTCCTCTGAAATTTTGTAGGTGTTTTTCTTAGCATGTCTAGTTAGTGGCTGTAAATTTTCATAATTTTTCGTTGTGTCTAGATAGGGTTTTTAATTTCGTCTTTATTAGAGGTCAGTTTTAGTGTTTTGTCTGTTTTCGAGTCTAGATTTGCATATTAAGCACAATCCTCTGCGGGAGACCCCTTCTTTCCTATACTACGATTGACTAATATTTATGATCGCAGGGTTAAATTATTATGCCTATTTTAGGTGTACCACCGACATTCTCATTCATATTGTTTACACTTTTATTAATTCCTTTGCATTTTTAGTAATCGCTTTACACTTTATTACTTTTTGTTAAGTTTAAATCAACTCTCAAACATTGAATCCATCGACTTATTTGTGTATACCCATCTTGAGGCTACAAGTTAGTGGCTTTGAATAGACTTGGTGTGAGTTAAGCCGAGCATTGCCAAGGCTTAGTGCCTTGATTGTTTATAGTCTTTATTTTATTTTATATTTTTATTGTATGCATTTGGGGTTGTCCTAAAACCAATTACTTCGGTTAGATCCAACACCTAAACCCCGAGGTTTGATTAACTAAGGTTCAAATACTTCCTTTACTTAACACGATTCGTACGCTTGAGAGTTTATGCATCAAGTCAAAGTGCCTACTAATCGAGAGAGGTATCAAAGACTAGTTGGTAGACTCATTTATCTCTCCCACACTCGTCCAGACATTGCATATGCAGTGAGTGTGGTAAGCCAATTCATGCATCCTCCAATTGAAGACCACATGAATGCAATATATCGTATTCTCAACTATTTGAAGTCAGCTCTAAGCAAGGGGATCATGTTTTCTAAAAATAATCATTCAGAGGTGGCTGGATATACTGATGCAGATTGGGCTGGGTATATCACTGATAGAAGATCAACCTCAGGATACTTCACTTTTGTGGGAGGTAACCTTGTTACATGGAGGAGCAAGAAACAAAAAGTAGTTGTCAGATCTAGTGCAGAGGTAGAGTACAGAGGAATGACCCTGGGAGTATGTGAGATGCTATGGCTACCTAACTTACTAAAGGACTTAGGGTTCAAGCCCAAACCTATTTTGTGATAACAAGGCAGCCATAGACATAGCACATAATCTGGTTCAACATGATAGAACAAAACATGTTAAAGTGGATAGATACTTCATTAAAGAAAAGATGGAGACAAATATCATTGATGTACCTCATGTGAAGACTGGAGATCAACTGCAGATATTCTAACAAAAGCTGTTTCTCGTAAGGTATTCCACAGCTTACTCGACAAGTTGGGCATTCGAGATATTTATGCACCAACTTGAGGGGGAGTGTTGACATGAGCTGTTATTAGTTTAAGTACATTGTATCAATCTACATTTATTTTTTGTATTAATTAGGATAGTTGACTCATTTTTTTATAATTACTTACTCAATTTTGTATATCGATATATATTATAAAAGCCTCCTTGAGAGATGAATAATATTATAATATTATTCCCGAATACTTTCTTATATGGTATCAGAGCGGGTCCCTATCCAATTGTCATGAGTCCGAATTTGAGTTCCTTATATTGCCATCGAAAAATTTTGATTGGATTGCTACCAAGTTTCCGGTGTAGGCCTTGGATTGTTATATTGAGACCATGTTGCTGATATGAGACTTGTATCCCAATTTTCAATGTGGGAATTTGATTGAAATTGATTCCACATGCAAACCTAGAGTTAGATTGCACTTAAGGGGACGTATTGGATAGGAAAGATGTCACATTAGAAAAGTGACAAATAAAATATAACTTATAAGTAGATAATTCAAAAAAAAAAACTTATAAGTGGGTGGACCACACCCAATTATACCAAGGCATTTTGTGATTAAAATCCAACAATATGAGTGATTAAATTGGGACAATATTGGTACAATGGTAGACTATGGACCACGTTTGTTGCTGTTTTAACATTATGTACCATCCAACTATTATATTCTCATATTACACAACCTTTTATTCAATATGAGTTGTTCATATGTTCATATTACACTACCAAGGGCTCTTCGTGTAGAACACACCTCACGTGCCAAAAAAAAGAAAGTGTTAGCTTCTACAAGCGCACTCATCTAATCTTACTACTGCATTTGCTGCACTCATACTCGTTTAGTTTTGTTACTACGTACACTTGTACTCGTGTTCTGCTATCGCACTTGTCATCATCTAATTCTAATATTGCACTAGTCCAATCCTGCTATTGCACTCATACTCGTCCAGTTCTGCTATCACACTTGTACTCATGTTCTGCTATCACACTTGTACTCATGTTCTGCTATTGCACCTGTCATCATCTAATCTTGCTACTGCACTTCTGCTAATGCACTCATACTCCTTCAGTTCTGCTACTGCACTCATAATTCTCCAGTTCTGCTACTACACTCGTACTCCTTCAATTCTGCTACTACTTGAACATTAAGGCAATATTGAAGGTTAGTTCTGCTACTGCACTCGTACTCCTCCAGTTTTGCTACTGCACTTGTACTCCTTTAGTTCTGTTACTGCTTTAGAGTAGTAGCAGTAGCCGAACCGGTAGCAGTTATTATCAACTCCACCGTTCAACTTGAACGAGTCGTAACTCGGAACCTAGTCATCAAACCGCCACAACTCACCGATTCCGGACTAGTTAGATTGTGAGCCCCGGAAATTTGTTTGTCGAGTTAAGTTGAAATCGTTGGCAAATTAATTTACGATCTCATTATTTCTTAAGTGCTTGAGAATATTTTTCTATATTTTTCACAAGTTGAAATTCTTGATTTAAGATGATAAAGTACACAATAGGACAAGTTCGTGGGAATTTTCAAAAAAAATTTTAGATACCCTAGCTAATTTTTATGAATTTTGAAAGTTTTGGCATTAAAGAAATTATTTTAGACAATAAAAATCAAATATAACTTTTTGACAATGGCATCACATAAATTTTAACAAAAAATTGTATTTATTTGTAATTACTAATGAAATCTTAGAGTTTTTATTTTTTTATTTTTTTATTTTTAGAGTAATGGTCAACCATTTTATTAATAATAAACATAAGAAAAATTACAACCTATAGATGTAGAAACTACATCAAGATATAAAATAACAATAGAAATACTAGATGTGACAAAGCATCGGAAATAAAACCTAGCAAGGGTATGAAGGGATGCAATTAAGCATTTGATGAGGCACCCGACAGAGTCCGGGTTATGTAAAACGGTACCAATAGTATAGTCGACCATACTTCCACGCAAAGATATACGTCGAATAGAGGGTAACCTTCTATCAAGGTAACAGCCGGTTGTGTGACCAACCTTGCCTACTCAACACAAATTAATGCGCTGAATGAGAGTAATCTTCTACCTAAGTAACCAAAGAAGTAATTCCAACATCCAGATAAATTTAGGGCCCAAAAAAAGTCTCCCGGATCCCAAATGCGAACCCTAACAGCTTCGGGCTCATTCACCATTTGCCAAGCCCCAAGAAGGGAGACCCAGCCCAAAGCCCTTCTTGAGCAACCCAACAGAATAGAGGCCGAGGCCCACCAAAGTTTTGGGCACCCAAAGCCTCTCTGGGCACCCACCTTGATCTCGGCCCCGACAGCTGCTCCACCGCCCGTCGTTGGAGAAGGCACAACCCGGTTCCACCAACGAGACTCCACCCGCCTCCACCACCAGATGTGTCGCAGGTCCAGGCCACTGTGCCGCCGCGCCTCCATACCAACTGCACCCGGATCAAACCACAGCACCGCCGTCGCTCGTCGGAAGAAAGAGACGACGCTCCACTCAAAAAGCATCCGCCGAAAACCACCAGACCAGACCGCCCTTACTACACGGATCGGATCCAGACACCTACCGTCAAGGAACGCCTTCAACCTCCCACGTTTGGGTCGTAACCGATCCACATTGAAAGGAATGATCAGACGCTTCTCCCGACAAAGAGTAGAAGCTCTCCCACCAGTGGTCGATTATGAAGGCAAAGCCAACGGCGCGACCCATGAATGCGCTAGCCATGATTGCTCCGAGAACCTCAGAGAATGGTAAGAGACGGCCATAGCCGTACTCGATGGAGACACCACCAAAGATGATGCCAAATACCCAGCCATTTAGCTTGAAGGGAGGTGCAGAGACCCCAGGCCCATGGGCGGCGCTCTCGTAGCCCTAGCAGAGCTCTGCTAGGTTTCATATCACCACAATTAATTCACTTTATCTAAGTTGTTTTTTGATGAAATCTTAGAGATTAGGTTTACTTCATTCTTTTTAGACCTAAGAGTTGTGTCCTTATTTATGTAAATCTTATACAAGATGAGTTTTATGTTTTTTTTTTGAATTTAATTTTGCTTGTATGTAATTTTTTATTTTCTTTTAGGAGGCATTTCGGTCTCGGGTGTAATAGTTTATTTCAATAAAAAAAAATTCTACTCCTTAAGAGCATCTCCAACAGAGTAGCTAAATTTAATTTTTAGCTATATTTATCTATGTTTGAAGCAAAATTCAACTCCAACAGACTAGCTATAGCTTAGCTATATTTAACTTTAGCTAAATTGGCTAGCTATATTTAGCTAGAGAATCCTACATAGCTAAAGCAAAAGTTATATTTCTCTCTCCTCTTTTGTCCACATGTCAGTTTACGATTCGATGAAACATAATATATCACTTACAAATAGCTATCATTGATGGAGCAACATTGTTAAATCAATAGCTATAATTCACAAGTTTAGCTAAATTTAACTAAAAAATAAATTCTACTGTTGGAGATGCTCTAAGGGAAAAACTAAAATAAAATCTAAGAGGGTCGCTAATTTAGGGCACCTTTGCATATAAAAAAACAGAACAAAGGGCTCCCTCCATATGCCCCACATTATCCATTTACCAGAAACAAAGCTCACGCCGTCCACGTGTTGATTTAAAAACCGGGATAGAGCCTAAAAAGTCCAAGAAGAGATTATTTACCTCGTAAAATAATTTTTACGAGGCAAAATCAGCTTTTACTGGCCGATAAGACAGCCATTAATTGGCCAAAACCATTAATTAATCAAACAGTTTTCTCGGGCATAGGTACAGCATCAATTAAAAATATCAAGATCCATTAATTGCCGTACTTGCCTTAATGGTAACTTTTTATTGGATTTTTCTGAGCTCCCAAAAGTAAATGTATGAAGAGACAAAAGGGCGCTCCCCCCTCTCAACGGTTTATTATCTATCCTTTATCAACACACGTAGGTCTCTTCTAGAATCTCACAACACCAACTAGAACTTGAGCTAGAGAGAGAAAGTGTTTAGAGCGAGAACGAGAAGAAGAAGAAGAGGGCTTTTCGAGTTTTGGGATTTGAATAATTCTGAAAAAAATGGAGAACAAAGTGGACGAGGTTGTTGCTGTTGAGCTACCTGCTCCTCCTGCTTGGAAGAAGAAGGTTTATCTCTCTCTCTCTTTCGCTCTGTGTTTTTACCTACTTAAGTTTGTACTTGTTTCTTTGTATTGGGTACTCACAAGTACCAAGGAATTATCTTTGGGCTATATTCTGTTTGTGTTGCTTGATTTGAGTTCTGGGTTTGCTTAATTTGCTTCAATTTTAGTTGGGTTGTAGTGTTTTGTGGTAGAATTCTGTTTTGTACTTGTATTTGGGAACTAGGGTTTTTGGCAGAGGAATTTGGGAATTCGAGGTAGTATGTGCCCAGAAAAAGGGAGTAACTTTTTTTTTTTTTAATCCAAGATTTTACTCTGAAACCTTGGAGGCTCAAAGTTTGTTGATTCATGTTTAATTTCTTTAATTTTTGAGTACCCATTTGCTGTTTGCATCTGTATTCTGTTCTGGTGGTTTGCTGCGAACTGAAGAATTTCTCTCTCTCTCTCTTTTTTGGGTCTGGGTCTTTTTTTTTTTTTTTTTTCCTTTTCGGGTGTTATGATAGAAATTTGTTTAGTAAAGCTTAGTTTTTTTTAATTTTTTTTTTATTATTTGTTTTTTTTTCTGCTTTCTTATTCATTTTGTAGGACAAAGTAGAATCTTTGTTTGCCTATATTTAAGATTTGGGCAATCACACAACAGTCAACATAGACCAACGAGTGAACATGAATTTTACTAATTTAACTAAATTTATAGCTTGCCCAGAAAATGTATAGGGTTAGTAACTTATTGGTGAAGTTGCATCCCCTTGTTGAAATATGCCTCTGAGGTATTGGACTCATGTAATCTGTATTGGCAATTCAAAATTACCGAAGTTTAAGTAGAACAGAGCTATTTGATAGGCTCATTTATTTGAAGAACTTGTAGGGGGATAGACGGATAGTAGTTAAATTTAAATTCAATTCTAGATAATACTGGTATTTCCTCCATTACTTACACAAATCACACATATTCCACAACTTAAGATTTCTCTTCAAACATTTGCAACCTTGGTGGTTTCATTTCCATTGGTGCTATTTCCAAAAAAATTTGTAATCATATTTAGCTTTTACAGGTTTCGTTGTTATTTCATTAGTAGATTTGACTCCACTTAGGTATAAATGGTTAGGCATTGTTATAATTGTTTGCTAAATGTAACTGGTAAGGTAATGCAATTACATATCTGTCTGCTTACACTTGGCTTAATGAAATCAAGGACCTTTTTTCACAGATATTTTGCATTTTTGTCAATATGTCATTCTTTTTAATTGGTCAGTCTTGGTACTGTCCTTTGGATTCAAAAACCTATTATAGTCATTATACTTTCATGGGGAGCTTATACCACTTTTAGGTGCCAGTCGAGGGTGGAGCGAGAAATTTAAGAAGGTGTGGGCAATTATTGAACAAAATCTAGCAAGGGGCTTGTATTTTGATATGTGGAGAATGTTCATGTTTATGGATCACCTTGTATATTCTATAATCATATAGATATATATATGTGTGTGTTCGTGTGTGACATATTTATATATGAACAACGTTTGACCAAAAAAGCAGAGGCACTGTTAGCGTGTATTGATGTGGAGTTTTACTCACAAAGTACTACCTGAGGTATAAAGTCGTGCAGATTGTGAAGGAAAATAAAATGTATGCTCATGGTTGCTAGTTATGTTACTTCTGTTATAAAAGATTTTGAGACTTTATACGGATGAGGAATATTGCTGCTTCTGTCTACATGTATTTCTAAGTGAGATGAAGTTTTAATTGACAAATTTCCTCTTGATTATATTGAGTGCATATATTTCATGGTCAGCGGCAGACAATTCTTTTTAGTGTTTAGAACAGAGTCAAGGCCTGTGAGATGTGATGTCTAGTGAACTGTTTGACTCTTTAAGGACAAGAAAGTAGGTAATATTGGCATGCCCTTGGGTCTTAGCTTACTTTTAAATGAAAGTGGGGGCACATTTGATCTACATAGAAAAATCTCCTCTCTTAGGCGGTTAACTGAGATAATTTCAGCAATATTTAACACCTCTGCTATGTAGTGAGTACGTACGGATCATGCGGGAACAAACTATCTGGATGAAATATTATCTTGCCTGTATTCTCTAATGCTTATATTCAAAACTGGCCATGAAATAGGAATTCAGGTAAAATACCTTTTATGCAAGCACCACAAACTCTGTTAAATTGGTTTTGAAATAAATAATGTTTATTTTCTTATGTTTACTCCTTATTCCTTTTCATATTGTTCTAGTTCTTATAACCCCATAAAGTTCCCATATCTCTGCCCTTGTCTCTTTTGAAAGGAGATGTGAAAACTAATGAAATTAAAACCTTAAAACTGTTACAAATTTTTAAGACATAGAACGGTATATGCTTAAGTTTGTTCCTCTTCCCTTTTATCTCTTTCTCTTGCATGTAACATACATGCATGCCTAAAGGCAGTTCACTGCTGAGGCTCCTGCCAGTGTGGCATTTAAAGAGGGTGAGATGTGCACAGCCATACCCTGTTTTCAGAGAGGCTGTTTCCGGAACTCGACCACGACCATCAGGTTGCTACGGCAAGGCATTCTGTTTCTGCCAATGTATGTAGTGCGTGTATATTTTTTTTGATCATGCTTAAATAGGTTGTATTATTATGCCAATTATAAAGTAGGTGGTTGCACATAATAGATGCAATGTGTTGGTATATATCTTTGCTTGTCCTAATGTTTTGTAGCTGCATCAAGGAATTAAAATTTTGGTTTTGAAATAAGTGGACCCTGATAGAGAATAAACAACACATATTCCGGGAATTTTGTGGAAAAGAATTTGAGGGCTAACCGGTCGAAGAACTACACCTGAGTCATTGGTTGTGATATACAATTGGAGAAATTTCCCATGTTGTGCTGGAGTGGTTTTACTTGAAGGCAATGGCAATGTTAAATTGTGGAGCAGAATGCTGCGGTGGACGCAGGAGACATTCTTACATAGGTTTGAGATGGCAAAAAGAATGGGTGGTCCAGATTTGTCACGGTTGTACAATAATATAATCTTGGTATTTCGATGCAAACAAAATGTCGGAGAAGTTCCGAATAATTTTATCAAAGAGGTTATCCGGGTACTCTGGTATAACATACATAAGACCTTAAAACACCTTTGCCCCTTCTCTCTCTCTCTCAGATATGTTTATTTTCCATTATGTGTTAGACTCAGGTCATACTTTTGTGAAACCATTGAATCTACAACTACTGTGACAGTTATGTAGTATTACATATCATATAAATCTGCACGGAATGTCCAAAAAAAAAAAAAAAGGTTCTGTTTGGACTGATGATACATCCTCAACCTTTTTGTTATTAACCTCTCTTTCTTATTTGTTTCTTCCTGTTCCTCTTTTTCCTCAAGTTTATTTAGACAAGTCAACTATAGCTATACTACCATTATCATGTCATTATCGAGGATGGTTGACTGATGCCAATGTGGTTATTGTAAATGTTCCTTGTTATGTGGTTGTTGATATTTTGTTTCTTTTTGTTATGCAGATTTTACCCAAGAAGGGAGTTACACCAAGGAAAAATGATGTCACATTCATTTCTCCAACTGGGGAGGAGATTAACAATAAAAAACAACTGGAGCAGTACCTAAAATCACATCCTGGTAACCCTGCAATGTCGGAGTTTGATTGGAGCACAGGTGAAACCCCTAGGAGATCATCCAGGATCAGTGAAAAGGTCAAGTCGACTCCCCCACCGGAGAATGAACCTCCAAAGAAAAGAGGCCGGAAATCATCAGGTTCAAAGGACAATAAAGTGGAGACTACTGATGCAGAACATGGTATGAATGACACTGAAATGAAAGATGCAGAGGTAGCTGAGAAGAAGGATGGAGAAGCTGAGAAACAGGTTGAGAATGGAGGAAAAGCACCAGAAGAAACTGACCAAATTAAGACCACAAATACCAAAACTGAAGAAACTATCCCAGAGGATGGTAAGGAGACTCAGACTCATGTTATGGAAACTCAAGGTGAAGAGAAAGATGAAAAGTCAAACAGTGTTGCATCAGAGGAACAACCTGCTGAAGTAGCTTTGGCTACTGAGGGAACTGAAAACAACAAGGAAAAGGTGCCACAAGCTGAGGGAGAGGAAGGAAATGGCTCTACTGACAAGAAACAGGACAACACAACAGCTGCTGTGACCATTGAAGAAAATGGAGCACCAGAGAAAGAGAATCTGAAGGGAATAGCACCATCTGTGGAGGAAGAGATCAAAGGGAAACAAGAGGTCGATGGGAAAAGCGATGCTCCAGCTGAGGAGAAAGTTAAGACAAAGGATGGGGAGGTAGTTGAAAATGGTAAGGTTGACCAAGTGGTTAAACCTGATGCTGTACAACATCCATAGGCCTTTCCTAGAGCTGCTGAATCTACTCTACTACCTCTCCAGTGATCTTGTGAAATGGACTGAATTACCATTTATTGTATGCAGGCTCTCAGTGATCTATGTTGAACTTTTTGCTCCTATTTTAGTAACTCTGGGACTTACGGATAATTGCAATGTTGATGTTAGATTTAATTGTATGTAGGGAACCAACCTGTACTCTGGTAGAATAGGTCGTACAGGCAGACTCTGCAGCCTTATGTTATGCAGATGAGTTTAGAATTTAGAATGTAAGAGATTGCTTATTGGGTTGGCGCTTTTTCTTTTGTTTTGAACTTTGTTTGTTACTTTGTTAATGTGACTAATGTTTAGTAATTTCTTGTGTTGCTTTTGTTGATGATGGTTATTTTCAGTCATAGCTTTATCGGAAATACTGAAGAGAATGGATGATTATGCAGCTTTATTGTGTTGTGTTGCTAGAACTTGGCCATTATTTTGTCAAATTTCTATGCACCGCTAGCACTGGAAGCACTTCCATAGAAGTATATGACGGTAATAATATCAGGTGCTCGTTAAGCATTAGAATTTGTGGTAATAATTTCATTTCTTTTTGTTGGGTTTTATAATGTCGGAGTTCTGGATTCTATAATTCTCCTTTCCCACGAAAGGTATTGGTCGTTGTCCAACCCAAAGAGAGAGCCTTTTCAGAGAGACAGAAAAGTAGCCAAATGGAAACAATAACAGAAAGTTGGAAAGGTACGTACTTTTGATCGAGATATGTAAAAGTAAGAACAAGGTAAGAATCTATTCTATTTTGAGACCACTAAACATTTCGTCACCTTTGTATCAAGGCCAAGCCTAAGAATATCTTCTATTCTCGTTCATGGAATCATAAAACTAAGGCTAAGAATCTAGGGCATTATGGCATGCCTGAAGCAAAAGAATTGCATCATCCCAAGGATTGGGTTTATGGTAGTTTGGCGGTTGAGGTTACCGACTTTGTTGGGTTACAGAAGTTCCATTATTAGTTCTTGTCCCCTTCAATATTTCTACAAATGGAATGCTCTTTCATCGTTAATATTCCCAAAAGACAAATGGAGTGCTTCTCTTCCTCCCTCCTCCGGTTGCTTCTTCTCTTCACCATCAGTGCTTCATTTCTCAATGGTAAGTAATTGCCTCTTCAACTATTCGTTGAATTTAGTGTTCTTACTTATGTTGATATATATGATTGTTTTGCAAGCAGTTCAGTCGATCTTGCTCATATTGATTTGATTGTGTCATTGATTTATCCATAACGTCTTTTTTTTTTTTTTTTTTTTTTTTTTGTCTTTTTGGCAAAGTATCCATAAATAACTCTTACATTGCTCAATATGTTCAAATGTTCATACCTGTGTTTAGGTTGAATTTATTAGAATGTATGTTCTAGATTATCGGTTTATGAACATAACATGTCACGTGTTTGGCAAGAGAACGTTGCTTCTTTTTAGCTGTGTTATGCTAAAATACAAGCTCTTTAGCTTGTTCCCCTCAGAATTTCCATGTAATCTTAGTAAATTTGTATTTGGATGGTTACCCTTGGGCTAATGAGGCTGCTTTCTGTCTCTGTGTTCAGTTGATGCAACGTTTACTGGAACATATGGAGTAAACTATGGCAGGATAGCAGACAACATACCATCACCTCATAGTGTGGTGACACTTCTCAAAGCAGCGAAGATCAAGAACATCAGAATATATGATGCTGTACCTGAAGTCCTCACAGCCTTCAAGGGATCAGGAATCGAAATAGTTGTTGGACTTGGCAATGATTTGCTTAAGGAAATCAGCATAGCCGAGGATCGTGCCACGACTTGGATCAAAGAGAAGGTCCAGCCATACCTACCAGGGACTCACATTTCCGGAATAGCAGTCGGGAATGAGATCTTGGGGGGGACTGATGTGGTACTCTGGGAGGTCTTGTTGCCTGCAGTGAAGAATGTGTATAGTGCTCTTGACCAGCTTGGTTTGGCTAGCAGCATTGAGGTCTCAAGTCCACATTCTGAGGCTGTTTTTGCCAATTCTTACCCACCATCTGCTTGCATTTTTAGAGAAGATATTGCTGGTTACATGAAGCCACTTCTGGAGTTCTTTTCGCAGATTAAATCTCCGTTTTACATAAACGCATATCCATTCCTTGCTTATAAGAGTGACCCTGAGCACATTAACCTCAACTATGCTCTATTCAAGTCAAATCCCGGAATTCTAGACACAAAGACTAATCTCCACTATGACAACATGTTCGATGCCATGGTTGATGCATCTTATTTCGCTTTGGAGAAGGCTGGATATGACAAGATGGAAGTCATAGTATCCGAAACTGGTTGGGCATCCAAGGGGGACCCAGATGAAGCAGGAGCAGATGCGAAAAATGCCAGGACTTACAACTTGAATTTGAAGAAAAGGCTGGCCAAGAAGAAGGGGACTCCTCATAGGCCAAAGATGGTGGTGAAAGCCTACATTTTTGCTTTGTTCAATGAGAATTTGAAACCGGGGCCAACGTCTGAGAGGAATTTCGGATTGTTCAAAGCAGATGGGAGCATTTCGTATGACATTGGGTTCACTGGACTTGTTGCTCCAAACGCAGCATCCTCATCTCTTCTTAATTACAAGGTTTGCATCTTTACGAAAAATACAATCATATGACCATGATTAATTGTCAAACATTTCTTAGTTGGCTATTTTTTTTTTTCACTTTCTCATTTATGCGACATTTTTGTTTACAGGGCATGGGATTTCGAGGTTGGTTTCAATCTTCGCATACCTGGGTTTTCACAAGTTGTGCTGCTGTTCTGCTTCTAATGTTGTCGTCATAACTAAAGGCTCGATCCTTTGCGCCGGGTGATGCTGAACAGCTGAAGTGGTTCAAGTTCTTACATTAACAATCGTCACATTTCCATGTATATCCAATTCATTTTCTAGTTTTACATTATTATTCATTGTACATTAGATGAAGATCTAAATAGCTGACGGTTTTCTAATAATATTCCGGCAATGTACAACACTCTTTTCCTTCTGTTTTCTTTCCGAGTAGTAATCAAATTGTCATTAAAAACTATACAAGTCACATGAATATCAGCTTGATCGAAGCTGAGGCACAAGCGGGGATGGTGCCTCATCTCCAAACAATTGAATCACTACATTCTGTAGCAAAACTAGCAACAGTATGAGCAATCATATTTGCATGATCTCGGAATTAATTAGCTAGGACTAGTAACAGACTAACAGCAAAAGCAAGAGACAATTTATAGGAGTATAGGTACAAGACTTGCTAGGATGAGCGAAGAATAAAATAAACACGGACATACTAATCATGATGAATAACAAGCCGGTAAAAGCCTCCTAGAAACAAAAACAAACACGCATTTACTAGTGAATATTTTGTTATCAAGAGTCACTCATACAAAATATAAAAATGGACATGAGTCGTCAATTGGAATACTCCATCAGCAAAGTCTCCCATAAAAAATATAATTTTTTTTTTTTTTTTTGAGGAAAGGAAATTCATTGAACTAGCGATAGAAATCGCTCATGAGGGCATCCCAATGGGGAGCATACAAAGGCCAAGAAAGACTTAACCCTAGAGCTAAAGTAGAACAAATTAGAAGGTGTACTACACCAATAACTTGTCCATGTACAATAGAACATTGCTCTGAAACACTTATAGGAAACCTAGCAGAAACTAAAGGTAAATCCTCAGCCTCCTCAAGATAACTACCAACAATATAACTATTGTCACGACCTTGAGATTTGTAGATCAAACCAT
>BDJD01002741.1:60169-127265 GCA_002564525.1 Rosa multiflora | reverse complement strand
GTCGTCAGCCTCACATGTGCACAGCCCCACACCATTACCATCCCCATCAACGATAGAGCTGCAAGGAAACAGCGAAGCCACCATCTAGGACCCGGATCCCAGAGCCATATTAGATCCCTTGAGCTGACAACCCTGCCCAAACAGCGATCAACGCTTGCTTGATCCCGGTGAAAGAAAATAGATCTATCTGATCGTCTGTCGAATTGATGGTATAAGGGCAGCGCGCTACCCTTTGTCGCGGTCACGGTGGACTTGCATACAGGACCTCCACCGATCTTCCCCAGATCTGGGGCACGACCCCCTTCAGCAAGAGCAAGCGAGGTTGCAAAGCTCGCTGTTACCGCATCAATGGAGGCCATAGTCAATGAGAAAGTAGACGAGAAGAGAAGGGGACGAAGCAATTGTTGAGGGAGGCAAGGAGGCCGTAGACAAACTAGGATTGAGAGAAAAACTCTCCTAGGGTTTGTTAAAAAAGCTATTTCATATTCGTGCTTAATCCGTGGACCATAAAAAATATAATAATAATAATAAAAAAAGCATATTTATTCAGAAATAATGTTGTTTTAGGTTGTTTCCATTTCCCTCGTTGTTAAAAGACACATATTCATTTTTTGAAATAAAGATGAAATTGTATTAATGATTTATACGATTACAATCGTACTGTAGGGCATCTAGAACAGACTCTGGAGCTTGAAAAAACCAATCCATATGAATGTCAGAATCAAAACCAAAACCTGCTAATCTATGCGCAACATGGTTAGCAGTTCTATAAGTATGATGAACACCTATAGAATGCAATTCACCCAACAAACCTCTAATTTCTTCAACAATAATTCCCAAATGAGAAAAATCTTGGTTGTCTGCTGTCACAGCCTTTATAGCCTCTAAACAATCACTCATTAAAGCAACATTTTTTTATACCAAGTGCCTGGATGATCTCCAACCCAGATTTAATAGCAAGCAACTCAGTATGATAAGCAAAAGACACATTAGGCACCCTATAAGCAAAGCCAGCAATAAACTCACCCTTCTCATTACGCAGAACACCTCCAATGCCTCCATGCTTTAATGAAGGAACATAAACACCATCAACATTCAAACACAACATACCAACCATGGGAGGGGACCAGAATGCATTATCTTTCGTCCTCTTGCAGGTTACTGGTGTCATGCTTCTATTAGCTTGAATAAACTCTTTATACTAAGCCATAGTACAAGTAACAATTACTGGTTATTATTTAGCATTGTCATTCCACAATTTATCATTTCTATTCTTCCAAAGCCCCCATAGGATCATTAGCAGCTTAGAAAAAATTTCAGATGAGAGACTGGATGCCTGTTCCAGTAACTATTCCTTGAAAATAAAAGGAGTAATGGGAACCTGAATAGAGAAAGGAGGAGCTGCAAGGATTTCCTGCATCGTAGGACAACCACATAGCACATGTCCAACACTCTCTACCTGGTGTGAGCAAAGCAGACAACCCATATCACTAGTATAGCCCTTCTTACTTAAACGCTCTCTTGTTGGTACCACGTTATGACATGCTCTCCAGACACAAATAGAAACCTTCCTCGGGATATTAGCTTTCCATAATGTCTTCCAAAGAGTACTGAAATGGTCACCAAGAGAGGAAGAAGCAAAGAAATCCCCCATCACCAAATCCCTAGCTGCAAAATAGGCGGATTTAGTAGAAAATCTGCCTTTCTTCTCAAACTTCCAACTCAAGCGATCTCTCCTATTTCTGCTACTGAGAGGAATACACATAATAGCATCAACAACTTCCTGAGAAAAGAGAAGCTGCAACTCCTAGTATTTGCATCAATCAAAGAAGAGACAGACTTAATTTCACAAGCAGGCGGTCTGCGCAATTGATGATGAGAGATATTTGGAATCCACTGATCATTCCAAAATATTGATTGAGGTGCCAGTGCCAACCTGCCAATGTAAACCAGCCTGAAGCACAGTTCTAGCTTCCATAATGCTTCTCCATGCAAAGGAAGGGGAATCCCCCATATCCACATCCAAAAAAGAACCATTCGGAAAGTATCTAGCTTTAAGCAATTTGGACAATAATGAGTTAGGATTAGTAATCACCATCCACCCTATTTTGCAAGCATAGATAAATTATGGGCATGCAGATTCTTGAAGCCTAGGCCTCCCTCACTTTTAGACAGACACATCCTTTTCCAAGACCTCCAATGAATTTTGCGATTAGAATCTGAACCTCCCCAAAAGAATTGAGCACAAAGTTGATGCATTTCATCACAAAGACCTTTAGGAAGCATATAACAACTCATAACATAATTTGGAATAACTTGTGCCACAGCTTTAATTAGAATCTCCTTACTGGCAGAACTCAAGATTTTGGTGCGCCAGCTGATCAACTTCTTTGTCAGTCGTTCCTTTAAGTAAGAGAAAATTGCCGTTTTGGATTTCCCAACATGAATTGGTAGCCCTAGATATCTGCCATGATCCTCAACGCACTGCACACCTAAAATAGAAGCTAAATTAGCTTTAAGATCGGGATACACATTCTTACTGAAGAGAACACTGCTCTTCGCCAGGTTATTCTTTTGACCAGAAGTACGCTCATAAATATTCAGGATGGACTTGAGAGTAACACATTCTGAAATAGATGCTTCTCCAAATAGAAAGCTGTCATATGCAAATAGCAAATGATGAATAATTGGGGCCCCAGGACTCATACGTAACCCTTTCAGTGATCCTTGAGAAACTGCATGAGAAATAAGAGAAGAAAGGCCTTCAACATACAAAATGAATAAGTATGGAGAGAGATGGTCCCCTTGTCTAATTCCTCTGGATGGAGTAATACAACCTGTACGTGTACCATGCAGAAGAATAGAATAACGCACTGTTCTAATGGAACACAGAACAATATCAATCCACTTTTGTGCAAACCCCATCTTAGATAAAATAGCCGTTAAAAAAGTCCACTCCAATCGATCGTAACTTGAGAGAATGATTGGAAGCCCTAGTTTCAACTCCAACTTCTTCAATCTCTTATTTTTTCTGTTAGTGGATCTAAAATTTAAAGTTTCTTCATAGGTAATTATATCTTATGAATTTAATTTTCTAATAATTATTCAGCTTTTTCATATTTTGATCTTGGCTCTCAATTGTAAAAAGATGCTTTTGATTTGAATACATCCATCTACTATGCTCTATATTCTTTATCTTATGTTCATTCAATAATTTTTTATATATCAATTAGTTAAAAAATGGTTTAATGTATTGAAAGATCTCTAGCACCATAGGTTCACTTCTTCTTGAACCCTTAAATTCTCAAGCCGACCCTGGTGGGACCTGTAAAGAAGGATCCAGTATTTAGTTACATTTGCATTTCCCAGCGGATGATCCATCAAGAGCAGATGCACCAGTGGGCGTATTTGCTGACTAATTAACCAACAGTCAATAAAAGGTGAATGCAGCGGTCATAATTGGCAGATACCAATTAATAGATCCCACCTGTCATACCAATCATTGGCCAAAAATTGATCAGCCGTTTAGCGTGCCCGACCTATTCAGTGGGCTCCATAACATGTGGCTGCTGCCAAGAGTAACAACTATTTAATCTCCAATGGTCATTTAATTGCAACCGTTAACGGCTGCAATTAAATGACAACGATAACTGGTTTTTTATTTTTTATTTTTTTACATAAAAAATTATGTGGAAGATAAACAAAAAAAAAAAAAAAATTCTAAACTAATATTTTTCCTAAAACTCTATAAGCACCCATTCCCTTACCTTATTATCTCACATCAAAGTTTTTTTTTAAAAAAATTTAGCCTCTCCCCATCTTCTTCCTCCATCAATTAGTTCTTCATTTCCTTTTATTGTCATCCAACAATGGGAGATCCAGGTTCTGATTGGTAAGTTGATGAAGAAATTCAATTATGCGATTCATGGGCACGTAAGACCTTATGCCCCATCACTAGCAGACCTATAACCACCATTAGGTTATGCGAAAAAGTTCATGCCGTTTACATGCAAAATTCGGTAGGTCCACCAAGCATCTGCACTCCTCAAGCTCTCTAATCTCATTTTCGAGGGTTGAAGAAAATGCTCAAAGATGACACAATGCACAGATGACTTTTGGTAACTGTATAGTAAGCGGCACCAATCGAATGGACGAAGTTCACATTTTTCCACTAATACTATTAATTTTTATATTTATATTTATATTATTTATGTTTTTAAGTAATATTTTCCTTACAAATGTTGGATTTATATTTTTTTCATTCTCCTTGTCCAGGAAAATCAAACTCAAAGAATCTTTATAAAAAAATATCCCAAGCCCTTTGATAAATTTGGACGTTGGAATGTAATTAAGTACCACCCGTATTTCAAAGATCCACCATATAATCCTCAACCACTGGAGTCATATTCGACAGCTAGTGCCTCTAAAAAAGAGTCTCCAATTAACTTGGATGATGGTATAGTTTTTGATACATCCCCAAGCTCCGAGCCAAAACCTATGGAAAAAAAGAGAGCCAAAGAAGCAAAGAAGAAAGGAAAGAAGACGCAAGATGCAACATAAAGTATGGCTCTTGTTATTCAAGCCATGGCTGAATCAACCCAAGCCTCTGTTGAACTAGTGAAGAGAAGAAACGAGGAAATGACTGCTCACACAAAGAAGGTATTTGAAAAATTGGAAGAGGCAAAAGAAGATGTCACAGCTACTAATTCCATGACCCCACAATCAAAGGCTTGGTGGAAAAAGAGGAAGGGTGATATCATAGTGAAAATAATATCCGATGATGGTAGTAGCGGTTGCTACATACCCCAATTCGACTAATTTTATTATGTAGACAACATTTTATTATTCAATAATAAAATGTTGATTAGGAAATTAAGTTTTTATTTATGTAATCTAAATTTTACTTCTGTAATTTTAATTTTATGAAATAAATTTTTTATGCTTTGAATAAATTAATAAATAAACATAATAAAAATAATAATAATAACAAGTAGGGAAAATGGTCCGTACGGTACCCCACCTTTGGCTCCTTATAACTTTTGGTACCTGACAAAGAAAAAATATCAATACGGTACCTGAAGTTCTCTGCCCGACCGAAGATTGGTACATATGGCCGTTACCTCCGTTACGGAACTGGCCAGCTAGCAATTTTCAACTTGTTCTTCATATAATAAAAAAAATCAAAAGAAAATTTTTTTTTGACCGTGAATGCAAAAGAAGAAATGGTGTCTGATCCGTTTCCTGAGGCACTTTCAGCGAGAAACTCTCAATGAGAAGGATATTGGATTGATTTAATGGGGTCTGAGACATATAGAAATGCATATTTTGCCCCAGATTGATCCACAACACTAACCATCTCAGAGAAAATTTTACTCTCTGAATGTGGGTGTTCTAGTTCCTTTTTAGAATCAGATCCTTTTGTGGCAGAACACCACTAAATCTGCTTCCCCATTTCGTCTCTTCTCCATCCTCAAAAGAAAATAATCATGGACCCAATGCAAGTCTGAAAGCTTTTGAACATCATCACCCCACATAAAGTATGACTCCGAGAAACAAATATTACTGAATCCAAAATTCTGCCCACAAATCTCTGACATCCCTAACACTACAGAACATTCCATAGCATCATTCAATGATGCAGAAATACAGGGGAATGCCATGAAGGCGATAGATCGGCCAAGCGTGAGTGGCTGCTTGAGGTTGAGCCGGTTCTTCTTCTTCTTCTAGGCTCTGGGTCTCTCTCCATTGACTAAAGCTAGCTCTATGGGTGTAGCCCCAAAATCAAACGCTCCCACATCTGGCCCGTCAAATCCACATCCTAAAGAAACATGGACCTCATCGAGCTCACACCCACAGTGGCCATGCTCGTTGGCAACGCGAGATCAACGGTTGAGCCTCTCAACACAGCCGTTTCTCAGCACAGAGAAAGGGAAATCATACTTGTCACACGGGGCTCGATCTGCCTCGCTCCAGAGATGGTACTCTTTGTCGATGAAGAATTCGAGGTCAGGCTCACGCACCCGGAAGCGCGTGACGGCGGAGCGCACCCAAGGGTCAACGTGGGAGGTGTAGTACTAGTAGAAGATGAAAGAGAGGCGGAAGGTTTTGATTGGAGAATTGGGGCGGAGAATGAGAGAGCGGTTGACGAACTCGGCGAAGCCGTGGCTAGTGACGGGGAGGGGTTCGGCGTCGTTGACCGGGAAGAGGTGGTAGGAGAAGTCGAGGAAGGGGAGACGGGACCAGAAGGATCGCCATTGGCGGGAGACAAGGGAGTTGTGGATGGCCTCTAAGGTCGGAATCAAGGAGAGGATTTGGATCAGAATTTCGTTAGGAAGATCGTTTAATTGGGTTTGGATTTGGGGCTTGAATTTCAGTGCTGAGAGAGAGAGAGAGAGAGAGGAAAAATGCTTAGAGAAAAAAAAATTAATTGGTATGTGAATGGACGAAAGTACCCTTGTAAATTTGCCAGCTGGCAAGTTCCGTAACCGAGGTAACGACCATATATACCAATCTTCGGTCGGGCAGAGAACTTCAGGTACCGTATTGATATTTTTTTTGTCAGGTACCAAAAGTTATAAGGAGCCAAAGGCGAGGTACCGTACGGACCATTTTCCCTAACAAGTATGTAATAAAAACAATCCAAGTAGACCTGAGTCACTGAGGGTTGGAGAACGCGCCTCATGCGCTTGGTGTCAGTGAGCGAGTGATACCCCGTCCGGCGGCTCGTCCTTGGGGCGTGGTCATCGGAAGGGCTTGTGTTAGTTCTATACACCCTGGCGAGGGCGTCTGGAAGAGGCGTGGCCCAGGGCAGGTGGTTGGTGATCGTCTCCGAGGTCGGACAGAGCAAGCCCAATATGTTCTTCGCGGTTCGTGGCTATGCCGAAGTTCATTGTGGGAGGCAGGACGATTTGCCTATCGTAGGATTGGCTCCTTAGCCCAGAGCTTGGGGTCGGTGGGAACGCGTTTTCATCTCTCTCAGGGTTCAATGATGGCTGCTTCTGGATCTGAGGCGTGGCTGAGGATTGAGTCTGAAACAGCGTTGGATTTTCTTCTGATCGGGGAGGCGTTTTGCGCCTGTTGGATGGTGTGGCGGGTTCTACGGTCTGCTGCTTCGGATCGGTGGATCGACGACGACCCTCTGTTGCTTGTTTCGGGTCCTATCGTAGACTTATGGGTTTTGGGTGGTAGGGCCTATGATGGGGCGCGCGGGAAGGCTGGCGGAGGAGCGCTGGACCTGGGGATCCGACGCTGGTGGTGGAGCGGCGGGAATGGAGGCGTAGCGACGATGCAGGTACAGTGCCTGATGAGGGCCAAGAGGAAGGTGGACATGTTTTTGATTGGGCTGGATTTTCAGGCCTGGGAGCCCCCTCGGTGGGAGATTGGTAGTTGGGCCGGGTTATTGGCTTTGGGCCCTTGCTGGTGGTGTGTTTCTTTTAGTGTTGGTTGTAGTTGTTTGTTGTTTGTTTTGTTGCTTTGTATTTCCGCAAATAAGTCCCTCCTCTTTCGAGGTAGGGTGGTTAGTGTCATGAGTTTTGATGAATGGTTTGAGTTGGACAGCTGGTTTAGGGTTAATAGGACCCAGTCTTCTGCCGGCTTTTGGCCGTGCATTTTCTTATCAGCCTGTGCTGAGGTTTCAGGGAGATCCTGGGATGGCCCGCCCAATAGATATCTATTGTGCTTTGATCCCATCCTAGTCAATGTTGCCTATTTTGGCCTAGCTAACTCGATTAGCCATCCAATTCAGCCTTCGTAGTTGAACTCTTTGACCTATCAGTGTAGTGTCTTAAGAGTAAGTCTGCGTAGTAGTAGCCACTTGCGACTTTACTCGATTGTAAACTCGTGGTTGGGTGCTTAATTGCGGCAAGGTTGTAATTGCAGTTTTAATGAATGATATTTCACTTGATAAAAAAAAAAAACAAGTATGTAACTCCAATCACAATAATTTTATTAATGTTTCTTTTTAGTCTATAACATACAACTTATCTATTTTTTGTAATTGATTTCCTAAGCTTTATTTTCTTTAATTTTTGTTTCCTTTGTTAAACAACAATTAATTTTGGGAGATTTAGAGAGATAGTTAATTGAATATAATCATCTTAACTAATATTTATAAATGTTATAACTTATAAGTTAATTCCAATATATATATATATTTATATTGAATATGATTAACAAAAAATAGTGAGTCTTGTATTACCTATATAATTATTGAGCCACATTTTGAGATAAAAAATAAAAGTAATATATTTCTTTTCGAAAATGCTTGAGGTACCAAAAGATTATACCAAATATTATTACCAAATGATGTGGCACCTGCTATGTCATCAATTTTGCTTCTAAGATACTGATGATATGGAAATAATACAATTTTATATTTATCCTTAAAAAAAAACAAATAAAAAGATAAGAATAAACCTAGACCAAAATCTTCTTCCTTATGCATTTTAGCGTCCCCTCATGCTTCTCCATTCTTGACCAAAGTCATCAAAAAGTGCTAGAACTCTTGGCTTTGTTCTCAGATGAATTAATAAATTAATTAAAGGCCTAAATACTATTTAGTACCTTGTGGTTTGTGTCCAACATCAATTCAGTCACTCGACTTTCAATTTAATCAAAAACACCCCTGCATTACTATATCTCATTTAATATGTCCATCCGTTATCATTCTGTCAACAGCAGCCATTAACTCGCTGACACGGCATGCCACGTCAGCTCCTATGGGCCCCATCTCTAAGGCAAAATTCCCAAATTGTCCATGCTTCCATTCTAATCCATAAATCCTATCAGAGCCCTCTCCCTCCCTCTGTCTCTCTCTCTCTCTCTCTCTCTCTCTCTGTGAATCACGATTTCTTCACTCTCCGACCGCCGCCGAAGTCTCACCAGAGCTGTTAGCTTCCTCGCGGCAGTGTGAAGCGGAGCCCGATCCTCCCTTCTCCAAACTAGCAGCGACGATGGTAGGACAAAGCCCAAAAGCTTCACGGGTTTTCCGGCATATTTTCCGACTCCGGCCACGGCTGCAAGCAAGACCGATGGGGTTGCTTCGTCTTGGCAAGGTGAAGAAGCCTATGGTACCTTTTTGTCCATCTGTCAACTTGGGAGAGAGAATCGAAGAAGAGAAGATGTTTGAGTTTTCCAGCGAATTTCCGGCGGTGAAACCAATTTGATTGAGCCCTCCTGTTGCTCCTTGAGGTGGGTGTTCAGGCTTGAGTGTGGCTGGGAATGAGAGAGAGAGAGAGAGATCCAAAGACTTGATCATTTTGGTATCCAAAGACTTGATATTTTTGATTCAATTCTCAATTTCGGATTTGTGTTTCTTGTTTCTGCTTGGTGGGTGTTCTGAATTGGAATATCTTTTGGATTTTGCTGGTTTTTGTTTGTTCGTTTGAGCTTTTCTAATTCATGGTTACAATTTGGTGTTAATTGCGTTCTTTCAACTTACTTTGTGCTTGTTTAAGTTTAAATATCGATTCCGGATTTGTGTTTCTTGTTTCTGCTTGGTCGGTGTTCTGAATTAGAATACCCATTTTGGATTTTGCTGGGTTTTTTTGTTTGTTTGAGCTTCTTTAGTTCATGGTCTTAGTTTGGTGTTAATTGCGTTCTTTCATCTTACTCTATTGGAGCTTAATATTACTGGAATATGGTGAACTGGGTTTGATGGGAATTTGGTGAGGATCATGTCCCCGTCGAACCAGGCTAACTAGGTTTGATGGAAAGATTCCAGAGTGTGGAGTGAGGAGAGGCCGACAGAAGAGATAGCGGAGGCCACTCGCTCTGGGGTTGGCGGGGTAGGGTAAGTTGTGGTGGTGTCCGGCGAGGTAGTTGCGGTGAGGAGGGTGAGAAAATGGACAGCGAGGCTTGGAGAAAGAGAGGTGGGAAGCCATGGAGAGAGAGGGGTTTATAATTTTAAATTTTGGGAATAGAGTTAGGGACATTTTGGGAAATTAGCTTCCATGTGGGCCCCACTTTGCTGAGTCAGAAATGCCATGTAAGCAGGTTAACAGCTAAATTTGACGGAATGATAACGGATGGACCTATTAAACGAGATATAACAATGCATGGGTGTTTTTGACGAAATTGAAAGTCGAGGGACTGAATTGATGTTGGACACAAACCACATGGTACTAAACAATATTTAGCCCTTAATTATAAGCCACCCCAAACTTACCAAATTTCTTTTCTCCTTTTCTTACTCCCTCTCTTTTCATGATTTCTCCTTAAGAGATTTGAACTTTAAAGGCTTGAATTAAAGAATCAATTGAAGATTGGACTATATGAAGTGCTAACAATTGGAGATCGTGCTATGTCTTTTGAGACCTAGTGATGCTTTGTGTAACAAAACTCACCAAACCAACTAGATCTACAGAATCCGATCGATGGTAAATGATCTCCTCTCGATGAGGATGGTGACCATGGGACTTTGCAATGGTTTTTGGTTTTCTTGATTTTTATTTTTTTGATAAAGAAAAAAAATTAGTAGGAAAAATCAATGTTAGCAATTTATTTGATGAGTTGGCACCTGCCACATCATTCGGTATATGAATTTGGTATAAGTATTTGGTGTCTCTAGCACTACTCATTTCTTTTTGTTAAACAAATTAAGGCCCATTTCGGCCTTATTTGACCCTATTCGAAAGGCCGGTCCTTTCGGTCCTAGTGGTTCGGGTCTTTCAGGCGGGTAAAGGTTAGCATATTTAATACCCGGCCCGACCCTACCCGGCCCTAAATTTTGTTGACTTTGACTAGACCCGACCCGGGCAGACCCTAAGCTCTAAAATTTAGGATAGGACCTGCCTTAACCTGGCCCATGATGACCCATTTTGAGGCATAGTTGGTCACGGGACCCACTAGACTTTTTACATATAAATAACTATTTAAAAGCACATTTTGCCATCACAGTGTAGTGGTAAGGCTTTGTTATGCCTTGTAGGAGGTTTCGAGTCTCACAAACGCTAGTTCTGCGTACCTCAAGTTAGTTACTTAATCAGTCTATAGTTTTTGGCCTAAAGCTACATATAGTCAAAGAAGGCATGCATGAGCATGGAAGCTTCGACATGATTTCCCAGCAACAAGTCATTAATCATTTGGTTCTTCTGAGACTAAAACTTTTTTCAAAATTAGGAATGGTTTTTGGCCTAAAGCTACATATAGTCAAAGAAGGCATGCATGAGCATGGAAGCATCGACATGATTTCCCAGCAACAAGTCATTAATCGTTTGGTTCTTCTGAGACTAAAACTTTTTTCAAAATTAGGAATGGTTTTTGGCCTAAAGCTACATATAGTCAAAGAAGGCATGCATGAGCATGGAAGCTTCGACATGATTTCCCAGCAACAAGTCATTAATCATTTGGTTCTTCTGAGACTAAAACTTTTTTCAAAATTAGGAATGTAAGTACAGTTAAGTTTGGAAACTGTATTATTACGTATATTATTACGTACTCATCGAGATTGCACATTTAGACTAAATATACAATTATTCTGAGGTATTATTCAAACTATTGAATCATTTATTCATTTTATGTTCTTCATCAGCCTCAAAACATGGACAACATTATTGATAGTGTCCCAAATGAGATAAGATTTACATACAAGATCGTGATAATCCAAAGAGCTCTGAAAGATTATTCTTGTAATTAATTTATTAATTAAGTATATTCACATGCAAAATATCAAAATACCAGTTGTGGGGCTGGTTCGTGGTGATTGAATTTGCATTATTTTCTCTTTGGTATACACTAACTTTGAGGTTGTTAGATGGTGTGAGTTGAGCAAACACTTTTTTCGCCATCAAATGCCCAATAACATTATATAATTCTAGTTTAGACGGAGATTTTGTCTTCTATCGTCTCTATCTAATGAACACCAACTTTGAGGGTGCTCGAAGATACAAGTTGAGCAAACACCGCTTTTGCCATTAGATGTGGGCAAAAACGTTGTAGAATTCAAGTTTTGTGGAGGGATTTTACTTGATACCCAAATATTAATGCTCCTTACCAAGAGTAGGCCTACCTACGTATAGTCTCAGAAAAAAAAAAAAAAAGAAGAAGAAGAAGGAAGAAATTGGGAAATCCATTATACATGCAACTCTCGTATTTGTCGGGTAAAAACTTGTTAGATTCAATATGAAACATAAACTTATAACTCAAATATACTATCTCAAATGTTATGAAATAAAATCATAAAACTAACTTGGTGGATTGCTGTCGTTATCCATTGGTGATCTGTTGCCGTTATCTATTTGATCTTCTCCTAGATACACACTGTATCTCTCTTTATTGCTTGATGGGACAAACTCAATGAGAGCGTTTTTTTGTTCTAGCAGGGATCAAATACAAATTCCACCTTATTTATAAAGCTGTTCAACATAGCAGTTACATGGCAGTTCCTTCCATCAAGGAACTGTCAAAATAACTTCCTAATAGATTTGTCTGGATAACCACCCAATTGAATTTGAAATTCTTTAACAGATATTCTAATATATAAACTTAATTCGATCACTTAAAAAGTTTATATATATTGGTTAATGTATTTACATTTGAATTCAAAATAGCTCATTTACATTAACTGATGCATACAACATATAATAGCTAGTTCATATCTATTGCTGTGTAGTAGGTATGATCTTACAATCTCCCACTGAACTAGATATTATATGATGTATACCATGTAAATAACCTATTTCTTTATTGTGCACTTGAATTCAAAAATACTATCTATTTTACAAAACCCTGTCAATTAAGATTTACTAAGCTGGATCATAGAAGAGAATGACAAATTAGCAAGTTGCCAGTCTTTTATAATCACATCATTGTAATCAAAATTACATGGATTACCTCTAGTGTGATCATGCTTGTTATGTAGTAATCGACTTTCACAAGCATTGGTGATCTTGATGGAGTTATTCAAACTGCATATTTGCTGATATGAAATCAACAACATCTGAATGTATATACATGCTAAATTATGCAGTGCTATATTTGAATAAAAAAATTTCATTCAAAATTGTATGAATGAACTTGATAATGATTGAGATGATTAATAACAATTAATGCATTACTAAATAGTTGTAATACATACTAGTAACTTAGTACTAACCGTCGATACTGCCTAAAACTCCCATATTTTCCACATGTTTGATGAACACAGAAATCGACAATGCTTTGGGCAATGGATCTGCAAATTGTTCTTTTGTACCTACCTTAGTCCCCTCTACTTCATTGTCTCTCACACTTTCTCTTAGGACTGGGCATCCGGACCCGAAAAACCGAGGACCCGACCCTAACAGAGGAAAAAAGCCCGATTATGTTCTGTTCGGTTTTACTATATAAATTTTTGGTTTAGTCTAAAGCTCGACCCGAATTCATTTAATCGGTTCGGTCTCGGGCTTCATATTTTCAGGGACCGAAAGCCCAAACCGACCCGTACCCGTATCTTTATCATATGCCACCTGCCAGTCCATGATTGGGTGTTTATAATAATATGTTAAATATTAAAAAAATAAAATAAACAACCCTAAAACACTAAAACGCTCCTCCAGTCGACTAACTCGACCTCAGCCTCCCTCTCTCGATGGTCGATACCATCTCAGACTCTCAGCCCCAAATTACCAATTTCTGAAAAGTGAAAACCCATATTACCAGCTGAAATCTCCCTCTCAGTCCCTCCCTCACCCTTCTCTGAGTTGTCTATCTCTCTCTCTCCATGCATTACCGGCTCCTGCTCCAGTCTCCGTCTCTGAAAATCGAAATCCTCCTCCGCCATTGGAGGCAAAGCTTCAGAAGTTCGTCACCGCCATCGATTCTCCTTGAGCCTTGATAGTCTGCAGTCTACACTTCGCTCCTTGCAGCTCATTTCGGTGAGTAATCTAGATTCTAGGGTTTTCAATTTTACTTTTTCAATCCTCTTGATCAGTGAATGAAATTGAAATCATGTAATGTATGGGCCATGGCTGAAATGTACAAGCATCCGCATGTACCCATTCAGATTTTTCTCACCTTTTCAACATATATAACTCAACTTGTTTTGCTTCAGATAGCAAATGGAGATGCCCAATTACCCATTCATGTTATACTTCCCCGAATCCCCGCCATACAGTCTCAGCAGGGTGAGTTGGTCAACAGTAAAATATTTTCAGATTTTCACCTCAAAATCCTATTTAAGTGTGAATTGATTTTGAATTCTTAAATTCGCAGTAGCATGCTTATAACAATTAACAATTCCTTGTTTACTATTTGTGGAGGCCATTCTCAATTGAATTTAAAGTTGTCATAGTCATAGCATTTCAGTCAGAGGTAGCCAAATTGCATTCAAAATCTGATCCTACAGTTCATCCCAAATTTCATGACTTCTCCTCATAATTCATCCCATAGTTCCGATTCCAATTCATCCCAAAGTTCTGATTCCACTCCAATTCAAAAGTCATTCCTCTTCCAACACCAACTGATGCTTCAAGGGTTCAGACGATTCCCAAAACATTCAAAAGCTTGAAGAGGAAGGCTGTTGTGAAGAGAAAACGTGGTGGAGCTGCATATGCCAGAGCGAGCAATGCTGGAGATGATGAAAATGAAGAAGCAAAAGAAGAAAAACCTGCTGGAAGATCTTGGGTGGGGTTGCACTTCAAGAAGATTGAGAAGCCTTAGTTCGAGATTAAGGATGGGAATAAAGTTCAAACTTGTGTTAAAGAGAGAGCTAAGTGCAATTACTACGGAACTGATCTTGCATGTGATAGTTATGGAAATGGAACTAGTTCAATTAGGAGACATATACAAGAAGTGTGCAAAAAATATCCGGGTAGGGTTGATTTAGAAAGTGGGCAGCATGTATTAAGTACCGGTGGCACTAAGGAGTTGGTGATGGTGAAATGGAGTCAGTAAGCTTGCAGGGAAGTAGCCTGCAAGATGATAGTAATGGATGAACTGCCTTTCAGTTTCATCGAAAGACCGGGGTTTAGATACTTTTGTCGTGTGGCTGTGCCTTCTAGGAGGGTTATTGTGAAATAGTTTCTGTCCATGTATAAAGCAACCAAATTAGAGTTGTTAAGGAATCATTGCCTTTGCCTAACCACCGATACATGGACATCGGTGCAAAATATTAACTACATGGTGGTGACTGCCCATTTTATTGATGCTGGTTGGACATTGCACAAAAGAATACTCAATTTTAGGGTGATTCCTAATCATCATGGCAATAGCATAGGGAAGTTGTTGGAAACATGTTTGCTTGATTGGGAAGTGGAGAGAGTGTTAACAATTTCTGTTGACAATGCAAGTGCAAATAGGATTGCAATTGAGTAAATTAGGAAGAAGATGGAGGGCTGGGAGAAACCACCTGTTCTTGGAGGCAAGTATCTGCTTGTTAGGTGCCTTGCCCATATTTTGAACCTCATTGTCAGATCCGGCCTAAAAATGATGGAGAGATCAGTTGCTTTAATTAGGAATGCAATACACTATGTTCAGAGTAGTGGACAAAGGCTCGATGTTTTTAAAATGTGTGCAGAGAAGGAGAAGGTTGAGTCGAATAATGTTTGCATCCTTGATGTGCCAACAAGGTGGAACTCTACCATTCTAATGATAGACACTACATTAGAGCTGCGAAAAACATTTGATAGAATGGGGATGAGGAGGATAGCAAGTGCGCGCACTACTTTGATGATGATGAAGACATCGATGAGAAAGATGATGAGCTGCAAGTTGGAGGGTCTGATTCATGGAAGAAGCAGAAGAGAAAAAGGGTGGGGCCACCGGTTAAAGAGGATTGGGAAAAGGCTGCAGTTTTTGTGAGGTTCTTGAAGGTCTTCTATGATGTGACAATGAGGATTAGTGCCTCAAATCACTCAACTTCATGGAAGGCTTTTCATGATATAGTGGCCATCAAATCAGAGATCGATGAGTTGTTCACTAAACCTAGTCTGTGCACTTCGGAGACTGAAATGATCTTGTTCGATATGGCTGTGAAGATGAGAGGGAAGTTTGATAAGTATTTTGGAAGCCTCGAAGACTGCAATCAGCTTTTATTCATTGCCTTGGTGTTAAACCCAAGGTTCAAGCTCAGAAACTTTGAGAGTATATGCAATAAGTGGCTGAAAATGGAGGTTGATGACATTAAGAAGAAGTCTGCCAAGGTTAAAGAGCTCTTAGTGTCCCTTTGTGATCTGTACAGCTCTTCAATGACGTCTTCAAGGGCTGGAAATGGAAAATCTAGAAGTGGAGAGAGCTCAATTAGCCAAGGTAGCAAAAGCAGCTCCAAAAAGACAGTTGAGGCTACTGGAAAAATAGCCGACATAGAGCAAGATTGGGAGAGAGAATTGGAATACTTCGACGAAGTTGTTGTTGGACATGAAGTAGATAGATACTTATTGGACCCGATTGAGAAGCCTGCAATTCCTCAAAAGTGGGATATATTGGAGTGGTGGAAGATGAATGGTACCAAGTATCCTAACCTTGCTGCACTTGCCAAGGATGTTTTTGCAATACAAGTGAGCACAGTGGCAAGTGTGTCTTGCTTTAGCACAGGCAGAAGGGTCATCGATCCTTTTAGGAGTTCTCTAACTCCCAAAACAGTGGAGGGATTGATATGCTACCAAAACTGGATCATATTTGAGAGCATCAACAACATTCAATATGCACTATCAAGGACATTGAATTTTATGAAAGTGTGGACACTACTACAAAAAGTTAATCACACAACACTAATCACACAACGGAATAGAAATCTTCTGTTGTGTGTTTAAGTAAAATCCTTTGTACAACGGTATTAATAATGTTCCGTTGTGTGAATTTCAACAAAGTAATAACTTTTTTCTCAGAACTACATTGCACAACACAATTAAGTGTTGTCCGTTGTCTGAGTCTTAAAAATTTAGCGGTAGATTTCCCTCCACTCTCGAGTCTTGGTTGCCTCTTGAAATCTGAAATTTGGGGTACTTAGTACAACGGTGCTTGACATTGTCCATTGTGTGATTGAAAACTAGACACCAAATTTTGAGGAAGCTTGCTTGGATATCTTCCACTAGGCAAACCTTGTGCAAGATGTAAAAATCAGACAACAGAAGTTATACTTTTCTGTTGTGTGAAGTGGGAATATAGATGGCAGCATTTTGAGCCAAAATGCAGCAGGCGGCATATTTCCCTCCATATTTTGACATTTTGATTTTATGTCATACACTCTTATGACAGTGTGTTGTGTTTCTGTTGTGGGATCAACTTCAGAAGTAATATTTGAAGTTCAAATCATTGAAGTTCAAATCATTTCATTTCCTTTCATTCTCTCTCCCCCGCATTTGAGTCAAAATAAGACTTCTTCGACCCGAACCTTTCTCTTCTTCCATCAAACCCTAAAAACCCAATTTTTCATCTTCAATCCTTCGCAAGAATCCCAGTTCCCAAATCACTCCATTTCAACCTCAAATTACGCCATTTCTTCCCTGAGCACGCCAAGCTCCGTGACGGCCACGACTATAGCGAAGCCATCAAACAATCAAGTCTCTCATTCTCTCATATCTCTTTCTCTTGCCATCTCTCTCTCGTAGTTCTGAAACCCCAAAATTCTCCAGAAATTTCATGAATCACATTGAGATCTCAAACCACCCAAACACCCAAAACACTTTCTACCCTTAAAACCTTCGCTGCTTCTTCCTCCTCCCCTGCACTTGTCTGCCTCTCTCTTCATCAAGAAACCCTAAAAAGGAAGACGATGCCTTTCCGGCTCAAAATTTTCTCCAAACTATGCCATGTGGATTTCGTCATCACCAATTCGATCTATCAACTTGGATGAGTAGCTGATGGGTTCGTCAAGGATGGCACCATTGACTCCATCTCTTGCTTGAAAGGTCAGTGGGGCACTCAGGTAAGCATTTGTTATCCGCTAGTTAAATTGCGGCAGTTTTGAATAAGTTATTTTGCTACTATGGAGGAATTGTTGTTTGTTTTATTGTTTAGTTCATTTGAGGATTGAAATTGTTACATTTCATAGCAAGATTTGTGTGGAATAATTGGTTTCGAGGTCTGAGTTTTTGCTGAGGAAGTTGTTAAATGGAGAAAAAGAAATAAATTCCTGAAATGATTAGTAGAAATTTTATTCATGGGTCTTGATTTTGCTTGATTATCAAATTTAGGCGAAAATACACAAGCTACTGCAAGAGTCGAGTTTCCCTATAGAGCCTAATATATAAGAGCTCTGTCTCTCCGTTTGTTCTTGGCTTTAATGCCTTCATGAGATTTTTGTCCTTTTCCCTATTGGAGATAGAGTCGCAGAAACGCAGCAGACTGAGGTTTAAAGCCAAAGTAATGATTATCTATTCATAATGATAGCTTCATACATTTCATTAGTTTAAACACATGGTCATTGTTAATAGCCAATAAGATTAGGCCAACGAAATCCAATAAGCCAACCTTATAATTAGAGGAGTTCATCAATTCGATCCTTATACTTGGTTTTGATGGCTCTTGTCTTTAGATGAGAATGTCATATAGTCCAGCTCTCATCTCTTCCTTTTTCTAGTGCAATGGACTGACTGTAACTGCATTGGAGCTCTTGGTCAGCTTATGGTCTGTGGTTTAGGATTTCAATTCAATGAAACAGCATGCATTTCTATGGCGCATTAAATTTATGATACCTCATTCAGCTGAAAATGTTCACCATTTGTTGTTGTTTGTGATATAATCTAAGTTTATTGTAAGCTATAAAGAAGCTGGGTCATTATGTGCACTGTTTCAATAATGATTAAACTTTTACGTCTATTGAGGGTTTGGATCATTATGTGCAATATTCACTTTGAATGTTTACTAAATTTAGCAACTCTTCCCCATATTTTGTCTGCAAGACTTATCTCACCAACATTTGCTTGTAAATGGGTGTACCGGGCTTGGAACTAAGGAGCTGTGATATAATTCTTAAGACATGGAGCAAGTACGACTTCTGTCAAATTGCCACCAGAGTCTTTTCTTTCCAGGAAGTGCTTGACTGGAGATTTCTTGTCCTTGAAGATTTTCTTCTAGTTTTCTTTGTTAACTGAACTTAGTGGTCAGTTCCTCTTAAATGATCAGTACAAGAGATGTGATGCTATCTAACTACTTCTAAGTTAGTTGTTGGATATTTAGTGATAGTGCATTGCTGATACAACATCTACTTGAATTTTCTGGGAAAACTTCTTTAGGTATGGCATATCTGACATAAAATTTTTGCTTATAATTACTTTCCTGTGCAGCTTTAATATCCTTAAACATCCTTCTTCTTTCTTATGACAGGGCTGAAGTCTGCTGAATAGTGACTGAAGATCTCTACATAGTTGATATTAGATAATCAGTTATGTCAAACAAAGCTCGTGCAGACTATTTATTACATAGCTATTATTTTCTTGTTACTCTTGATCGGTACTGTGAGAAGTAAGATATCGATTCCGTACTGATCGATGTTTACTTAGTATAGATGAAAAGCTATTAGTTAAGTTTATAAAATTTGGGTGACACTGTCTTGAGCTAGGAGTTGTTCTTGTTGGTGGTACCAATTGCTCTGGTCTGGTCTTAAATCAGTATCGATATGTCCTGTGGTACTTGTCCTTTCATGCCATCTATGCCATTCTGTAGTCTTGAAGCCGGGGACTTAGTAATGAATAAGGCACATGCTTCATATATATACATATATATATATATATATATATTTTATTGTTCTGCTTAGAATCAGTTGGACATTTCTATAGGTTACAATCTAAAAAAATGAAGAAAAGATATTATTCGTGGGAGGAGTGCACAAGTCTTCAAGAAGTTAAGGTGATTTGAGTAACCACGTACATCCACTTTGAAAAGCACTATTTGTTTGATTTTATGAATCTAATCAAATGTTCCTTTGCAGTCATTGCATAGAATGAATCATCCAAATATTGTAAAGCTCAAGGAAGTCATCAGGGAACATGACATCTTGTACTTTCTGTTTGAATATATGGTCAGTAGAGCCTTAGAACTTGCTATTGTTTGTTATAATGTTATTGAAGAGTGTCATTGCTATAATGCCATATATTTTATTGCAGGAGTTTAATCTGTATCAGCTTATGAAAATAAGGAAAAGCTTTTCCCTGAAGCTCAAGGCCATGCTTACATGCAAAGGACATGGAGAAGAATAATTTGCAAGTCAAGTCTAAGGTAATAATTAATTCAAGATCATTTAACCTATGTGTGCAAACCGTTCTTATTCTGAAATTTCTGAATGGTCCCTAGTTCATGAATATGTAATGCTAGTGTATTCGTAGGTTCTGTTCTCTAAACATGAGCAAATATTTCTCCATTGTTACTGCAGTGGGCATTGGTGGTCATAGGTCATGTTTCCCATTCTTCGTTACGTACTGTAAGAAGTACATATACAGAAATGGGTTTCCCAATAAATTGAACTTCTTGATAAATGTAAAGGGGTTATTTAGATTATATAATTCATATTTATTTCTGTGCTAGTTTCTGTAATGTGTTACTAAATGCCTAATGCTGGTTAGATCTAGCATGTCATCATGATTGTATGTGACTACTATTCAGCAGCATTAACCCTTCAGTTATTTGTAATGTTATTTTGATAGATATGAGCTTTTTGGCAAATCTTAATATAGCATAAATGTCTTATTGCTATTAGTACAGAGGAAAAGTCGTCTTGAGGCACATGAATTGCTTTCAGAACCAGGAGACGTGGAGGTAATGCTTTTTGCATTCTGTGCATTATCACTATAATTAGTAAAGGTATTGTGATGACATATATATATATATATATATATATATAGAATCTATCCGAACATATATCATTCTGTCTCATTATGCCACTAAATCATATTGAGAATGCCTCAGAACTTATTGAGAATGGAACATGGAGGGAGGAATATGTCCATTTTGTACCTAGAGTCATGAGTCATGTACTCATGTGGTAATGGTGGAAATCAATGTATTGATATTGTGAATTCTGGACTTTGCTGGTTTCGGTTTCATTTGCACTCTCTGTTCTTTGCTGTTAATTTCCTGCATTTTGATTTTCTTGTTTCACTGCTCTTTCTTGACATTCCCATGCAGTTTTCTATTATCTTTCTTCTGCAACGTATCATTAAATGATGTTGTGCCTGATGCAGACATTGTCAAATTTCATCAAATCACTAAACAAGTTTGCATCTTGCAGGCCACTTGCGAGAGAGACATTCCGGGTTTTGTTGAAAGCCAAAAGCAGTTGAAGGCTAAGAGTTATAGAGAATAGGAATGTTTTTAATTCTTGTGTAGCTAACTAGGAATGCTCTTGTTTAGTGTATTATCTACTTATTTGAATGTATGAATGCTTGAATAATGGTACTTGAATGATATGGATTAGAGTACTGTTTATATGGTAATATATTGAGTATTATTCTAAACAAACATTTAAATTGATATTCTTGTTGTTGTTCAAAGTTCAATCATACAACACAATACAAAATAATGTGTTGTATGATTGTAAAAGAGTTCAAAATGAAGGCTTCTCCTACAACAGTAATTGGTTATTAGCTAATTTGAGTACAACATTCACACCACAGCTAACCTAATATAGTTGTTGTGTGAACTAACAACCAACAACACAAAAAAACAAATTTCTGTTGTGTGAGATTCATAACACACAACAGAAATAAAATCATCTCTGTTGTCTGAGTAATCAACAGACAAGGGAGATAAAGAATGAGTTATATATGTTGTGTGTTATGAATCTCAGACAACAAAGAATGAGTTATATCTGCTGTGTGTTATGAATTTCAGACAACGGCAAATTTCCCCTTCTGTTGTCTGAATGTGCCGAGGCATCCTCGCGCATGCCATGCCAGGCACATGCTGCGCGAAATTCACACAACGGAAATAGGGGTATTCTGTTGAGCAAACTATTATCACACAACGGTAAAATCACCGTTGTCTGATTTTTCAATCACACAACACTCACTTAGACCACGGTAAGCTTGGTCATCACACAACAGAAATTCACCATCGTCTGATGGCCTTTTTGTAGTAGTGGGAGGATGGTATGATTTTTATTTTTGGAATGGTTGCCTTGTTAATTTATTTCAAGTTTATACTTTATAATACAATGTTTGAAAATCTGAACATTCAATGTTTGAACTTCGCAATTTTGTTGCAGAACATGCAAAGGAGGAAGGTGCTTGTACAGTTGATCAGCTTGAAAAGCCATCTACGTCTAAATCATCTAAAGCATCAAAGAATTCAAAGGTAGTTGATGGACGCAAAAGTAAAACAACAAAATAAGGTACTGCTAGTCTGCTACTGCCCCAGTTTTTCTTTAAAAATCTGTAGTTTATTGGTTTATCCGTTAATGTTTTGCAATCTGCATTTTATTGGTTAATGTTCTGCATTTATGTTGGATAATGTATAATCTGCCTAATGTGGGTGCCTAATGTTGGATAATGTCTAAATCTGCCTAATGACTTAATGTTCTACATTTCTGTTGGATAATGTATAATCTGCCTAATGTTCTGCATTTCTGTTGGTTAGTGATGATATTGGATTGTTCTTCTTTTTGGGGTTATGATTAGATTGTTCTTTTCTGATGGGAACAAAATTTGTATGATTAGAAATAAGATTAGTCTTTACGCCTAGTTAATCACTTAATAAGATTAGAAATAAACTGGAAAAGATACTAAATGGTAAGTAATAGACTAAATTCCTTAATCTTTCCCATCCATACTCAGAGTACTACATGTTATTGTTTTTAGTTTTTAACTTTGAATTTGTAAATTGATCAGCTTTGAAATGTGAATGCAGTGTTGCAGAGAGTTGTCATGGAGTTCTAGACCTGTTGAGCATGGGAGCCGGCCGAGCAGCAATTTGTGCAAAACGGGAGGATTGTGTTCATGTTTCTGTTGTAGTTGTAGTACCATTCAAAATTTGAATTTCAAATGATTGAATACATAGTTGAAATGATTGAATAATTTAGTTTGTTTTCTATTGGACAATGTATTTGTGAGTTTGTGTTGTAAACTATATAAATTTGTAATAATGCATGATTACTGTTATGTTAATGAGATAATTGGATATGCATTCTAGTCTTCCAAGTACCAAAATGAGTGGCAAATGACATGGTGCAGAACTGTATTTGGAAAACTGGGAAAACTGGCAAACATTCTTGAACAGGAAATTGGGCCCGAAAAGCCAGAACCTGCTAGAATGGGTTTGGTTTCTGTCAGTTTTCATTTCAAAAAAAGCCTGAACAGGCCCGAACCGATATTTTCTGTCTCGATCTCGGTCTTACTGATTTTCGAGCTCGGCCCGACTTGAGCCCAGGCCTACTTTCTCTCACAGAGATACGTAACATCAATGTTTCTAGATCCAGAAGTCCTTTTATTATTCTTTGAAAAGAACACAGCAGCTGCATTGTCACAGTAAATGGTCAATGGCCTTTCAATTGAATTCACCACTTTCATTCTTGAAATAAAATTTCTTAACCACAAGGCATGTGAAGTAGCTTCATTTATTGCAATGTATTCTGCTTGAAAAGTTGAAGTAGAAGTTAATGATTGCTTATTAGTCTTCCATGAAATGGCTTCACCAGCAAACATGAAAATATATCCAGACGTTGATTTCAAGTCATCCAAGTCCTGTCTATATGAAGCATCTGTAAAATATTCCACTTTCAATTCTTGATCTTCGATCCTTTTGTATACCAGTATGTGATCTATGGTAGATTTCAAATATCTCAAAACTTTCTTTCCAACAACCCAATGTTCATGTCCAGCATTTGATTGATATCTGGATAACATATTGACAACAAAACTTATATCTGGCTTGGTACATACCTATGCATACATGAGACTTCCAACCAATATAGTATAAGGTACATTCTCCATGGTTTTTCTATCTAGAACATTTTGAGGACATTGCCCTTTGTGCAGCTAATCACCTTTAGAAACAGGAGCACTTCCTGATCTACATTTTTCTAAACCAAATCTCAGCAACATCTTATCTATGTAATTCTTTTGTGATAATCCCAGCCTGCATTGATTTCTATTTCTGCTGATTTCTATTCCAAGTACACAGTAAACTTCCTCTATATCCTTCATGTCAAAGTTCTTCATCAAAAATTCTTTTGTCTCTTTCAGCAAACCAATATTGCTGCTGGCTAATAAGATATCATCCACATATAAAATTAGAAATATGAAATTACTCCCACTAACCTTGCAGTACATACACTCATCTAATTTATTTTCTTCAAAGCCAAAATCTGAAATCACAACAGCAAATTTTAAGTACCATTGTCTGGATGCTTGCTTGAGTCTATAGATGGACTTGTTGAGTTTGCAGATTTTCTTTTCATCCTCAATGAACCCTTCTGGTTGAAGCATGTAGATGTTTTCTTGCATGTCTCCATTTAAAAATGTTGTCTTAACATCCATCTGATGCAATTCTAGATTGTAATGTGCAACCAAAGCCATTATAACTCTGAAGGCATTTCTAGTTGAGACTGGTGAAAAAGTCTCGTTGTAATCTATACCCTCATTCTGATTGTATCCTTTTGCCACAAGCCTAGCTTTGTATCTTTCATTCTTGCCATTTGCATCCCTTTTTGTTTTATAAACCCATTTGCAACCAATTGGTTTCAAATCTGCAGTTCTATCTACTAATGTCCAAACTCCATTCTGTGACATGCTTTGAAGTTCATCTTCCATTGCTAACTTCCATTTTTGGCTGTTATTAGATTGCATAGCTTCTTTCAATAAAACATGATCATTTTCTTCCCCCAAATCAAACTCAATTGCAGTCAAATATACATGATAATCACTGGATATTGCAGATTTTCTTGATCTTTTTGATCTCCTTAAGACTTTATGTGCTTCGATTTGCTGCTAGAATTTCTACGTCTTCATTGTTATAATTGTCATCATTTGCATCATTTTGATATCCAAAATTAACTGCTTGAGATTGATTTTCAACTTGTGCTGCTGGTATGAATGCTTCACCTTGTGCTGCTGGTATGAGTGCCTTACTAATCATCCATGTTTCAGGTGGCACAAATTCTGGAAAAATGAACCAATCTTCCATGTTGTTATACATCTAATCAACACTGGTCCCCACATTCACATCTTCAGTCTAATCAAACATTTCATCATAGAAGGTTACTCTATGTGCCTAAAAAAATCTGTTAATTCTTGAACAGCAGTAAAATTTGAATCCTTTTGACTTCTTTGAATAACCAATAAAATATGAACTTATTGATTTTGAGTTAAGCTTGTCATTTTCTCCATTGTGTTAATTTGATTAATGCTCATTAGAAAATGCATGGCTGGAATGAAATTAATCTAAATCAGTCATTCAACATATATTCCAGTTTGACTATATACTAGAATTATATGCATATCCCAAATGTTAATTCATATAGAATAAACATTTCAAATGAATCACATGCAGATAGATAAATAAACATATATCATGTTCAAGAAGCTGGTATCATTTGTGATACACTTATCTCTAACGATATATTTATGAAGGTTCATTATCAAATAAAAGTTAAACTAGAAAGTGTAATCTTGATATCCAACCGCATTGGAAGTTAGATTTTAATTTAAACTTTCAAGTTTTCTTCATGTTTTCTTTTGTGAATGTATGTTCATACATATACATTACAACTATTTTGATAGCATTGAATACATATGCAGAACACATTCAAAAGAAAATTTCATTTAGCCTATTGCATATATCAGTATAATCATGGCTACTTTGCCAACAATATGAATCTACATGAAATATGCAGTAGTTTCTGAAGTTAGATACAATTTTTACATGTATACATATAACAAATAATCAATATATAATACAATAAAAACAATATTCAGTTTATATAAATAACAGCAGTAAAATTTATTATCACTTTGTATTTAATTGATATGCAGATTTATTTATATGAACAACAACATATCATCATCAAGTCCCAGGATATATAAAAATTTGCATTATAATAAACATTGATCTACATCTGAGCATAATTGCTCTGATACCAATTGTTAGATTCAATATGAAACATAAACTTCTAATTCAAGTATACTATCTCAAATGTTAGATCAATGTTATGAAATAAAATCATAAAACTAACTTGGTGGATTGCTGCCGTTATCCATTGGTGATCTGCTGCTGTTATTTATTTGATCTTCTCCTAGATACACACCGTATCTCTCTTTATTGCTTGATGAGACAAACTCAATGAAAGCGTTTTTATGTTCTACCAGGGATCAAATAAAAATTCCACTTTATTTATAAAGCTGTTCAACACAGCAATTATAGGGCAGTTCCTTCCATCAAGGAACTGTCAAAATAACTTCCTAATAGATTTGTCTGGATAACCACACAATTGAATTTGAAAATTCTTTAACAGATGTTCTAATATATATAAACTTAATTCTATTACTTAAAAAATTTATATATATTGGTTAATGTATTTACATTTGAATTCAAAATAGCTCATTTACATTAACTGATGCATACAACATATAATAGCTAGTTCATATCTATTGTTGTGCAGTAGGTATGATCTACAAAACACATTTATTATTTCTTATTAATTGTTAACCAAAAACATGGCAATTAGGTGTTAAAGAAATTAATCCCCCGCCACGCAAGTATAGAAGTAGAGATAGAAAGAAGAAATAATCAAACCAAGAAGACAACAATATTTAAAGAGGTTCAGCCAATATCCTTGCCTATGTCTTTGGAGAGTTTCACCTTCACTAATGAGAGAATTACACAAGTACAAGATTACAATGGTCAAGTTTATGCACAACCCAAGCCCTTGTATCCAAAAGGATACCAACTTGTACACCCTTTCTCAACCTAGAAGATCACTTTACCTGAAGAGCTTCACACTCTTGAACAGAACTCACTTTACTTCTTTACATGAAGAACCTTAGAATTGCTCTTGACCTCTCATTTTCTTGCCTCCACACAAGCTTCATTCATTTATAGCCATTGATAGAAGTCTCTAGACTCACTTCATCAATGCTCATTCATGAACCAAGCACCCATCTCCCTCATTAGCTCTGCACTACCACTTAAATCCTTGAAGTCATCTCGATCTGAGTCACAACTTGTTATACCCACAAGCAGTCCTTTGGCCTTGTACTTGCGACAGTTGCATATAATCAGAGTTAATTGCATTCAGACATAACTCGATCCCCCTGATTCGATCGACCAATACCATGTGTAACTGCCCTGAGACAACGATCACTTGTTGACTCTGAAGGAGGACCTTGATTCGATCCCTTCCCTAGCAGAATTTACCTTCTCACCATTGTCTGAAACTTGGAAACTTGTGACTGACGTCTCTACTATGCCCACAAATGAGACCCGCTTCAGGTACCTGCATCCTTGTGCACACTGTTTCCCTTCAACCTTCGAGGTTTGAGTTTTTCCTATCAGACGGTACATACTTCCACACTTTTCTCCTTTCATTAGGACCATGCAACCTGTGATACTTTCATAACTCTCCCTGTTGACGAGATCCTGCAACCCATGGAGTCTAATTGGCTCAAGGAAATTAAATTTCTCCAGAACCTTGGGACGTATACAACATCACCCAAAGTGCGAACCGCTCCATCAAACATCTTGTTCTTCACCGTGCCAACACCCATGACATGACGCCTTGTGCCATCATCCCAAGTCACAAATCCTTGGACTTCTTGGAATGTATCAAAATATTCTCTCCTTGAGCAAAGATGATGAGAAGAATCAGTATCCAATATCCAATGACATTGAGAACAAATGTAATTAACTTTGGATACTGTGAGAAATTCTCCAAAATCGTTTGAAACATGTGCTACACCAACCATGGAGTATCTGAGCCCTTATCATCCTTCTCCTTCCATGATAAACAATTCAGCCTTATGTGTCCTCACTCCTTGCACTTGTAGCACTGCTTGCCCTCTTCCCTACCCCTGGATTTAGACCTGCTATGTCCTCTAGATCTCCTGGCAGTTGACCTTCCCCTTTGATTATGATCATGAGCAACAAAGACGAAACCTTGGGAATCATCAGCTTTCTTCCGCTTCTCTTGAGTTAAGAGAGTCGATTCCACCTCCTCCATCTCTAATGTATCCTTACCATACAAGATTGTAGTGATGAATTCTTATATGAATAGGGAAGCGAGCTAAGAAGTAGAAGCCCTTGATCTTCTTCCTCAATCTTTACATCAACTCTTGGTAATTTACATCAACTCTTGCTAGTTGATTACCAATCCTCTGAACATGTTCATGTGCTACATGAGACTCATACCTTCTCCCATCTTAAGCTTGTAGAGATCCCGCTTTAGAGTCAACTTTTTTTGCAAGCCTTTCCCAAGATGAAGCTTCTCTATTTTCTAGCAAAGTTTAGGTGCCGAATCTATATCATTAACATTATTGATAATTTCGTCAGCAATATAAAGCCTAATAGTGCTAACACACACTTGATTCCAACTCTTCCCAATCTTCATCTGACATCTTCTCCGGCTTCGCATCCTCTCCTATCAATGGTTTTGCAAGACCTTGTTGAACTAGGTCTCCAAAGAGTGGAGGGGAATCGAATCTACTAGAGCACGGTTGTCGTATGCAATGGGAGCCACCATCCTATTCCCAAAAAACCACTGACCCCCATGTAGAATTCAATTCTGATTTACCTCCCTATGAAATTAAAACACAAACTGATCTACAACCTCTCATATTGATAAACTTGTGCACATCTTCCATATTGTTGGAATTGTGCTAGTGAAGCCCGCTAAATTAAATTTGCGGCTAAGAAGACGGCCAACCATATGGTCATCCTCTTGCTATAATCCTAGATCAACATGAACGGCATCGCAGAGAGAGAAAGAAACAGTGACACTAGCATGCTGGACATCGCGGTTAATTAGCTGAAACCGACCACCAAACCAGCTATTCGGTTTACTATATTTTAGGCACCAAAACTGGTCAGAATCTTTCAACACCAACATAGTCGGTTTAACCAACCTCAGTATTTCAATTTTCATTCGATTTTGATGATGCGCTAAATTTCAACATCTGGTTCTCAAAATCCATGGAATAAGATAAAATTTTCAATGTATGCCATGTTATTTATTCACTTCGAATGGAAAAAATCATGAATCGGAGACAACAGGAATGAAAGAAGGAAGGAATCGGTATGTGAATGATTCCTAAACCCATAATCCCCCTGGTTATCAAACTAAGCTTTAATCAAGAATCGAGTCCTGATAATGAGGTGGGACCCACACCCCCTCCAATACCTTTATATATTAGTAAACGCATGAACTTTCAGACCCTTGAATCATTCCCTTAATTCCCATACCCGTTCCTGAAAAGTAACTGTACTCGTAATTTCTTCAAATCAATAACAAATCAATATAAAAAAAATATATAGTCATCATTGTAGCTCTTTCAAATCTACATATATGAGTTTTCAATTTTGTCTCAACATGAAATTCTGTACATGAATCAGAGACTTCATATTTTGATGCCCAAATTAATTAGAACCATAAAACCTATAATTTACTATATACTAAATATGGGATATTGTTCATTTCGGCTTGAAATGAAGAGACGGTTTTGCCCTCTCTTTTTCTTAAATTACGTCCTTGCCATTCAGTCTGGGTATAAAAACATGCCGACAATAGAAGACTAGAAGGTTCAAGTTTCTTCACGCTCTGGCTCTCCTCCCTCTCAACTTGATACTAGTGATGATGATTTTTAGCGCATCAAAGAAAAAGAAAGAGAAGAAAGAGAACTTGGGACTTTTGAGAGAGAGAGACAGAGAGGAGAACAGAAAGAAAAGTGAAAAAGGTCTTGGCTTGCTGAGACAACAACGAAGAAGAAGAACCAAAGTTTGTTCTCATAATCTCATCATTATCAAGTTCGATCCCCTTTGATTCAATAGAAGAAATCGAAGCAGTTTCTTCCTGGGCTTTTTTTGTTGTCTGTTGAGCTGGGAAAAGTAGGAAGATTTGAAATTTTGATTATGTTTGAGATTAGCATACGGGATTGAATTATGCGAGATTCAAATTGGTGGAGAGAAGAGCGTTTCATATCGATTGGATTTTTTATGTCTGGGTTTAGCTCAGTTCGTTTGTTTGGGAGCATAAAGTGAAGAATCGGGGGAGAGATCAGAGAAGATGTGGATTGGATAAACTAGATTCGACTAACAGGTTTGATATTTTTCAATTTCTCTAAATTTCTTCCAATTTTTAATACTGAAATCTTTGCCTTTTATTCGTCGGGTTTTTCGCTACCTTATTTTTGTCAACCGTAAACCAAACAAATAATAATAATAATAATAATAAATGGACATTTCGGTAGCTCTCAATCTTTGCGTGAACCTTACATGACTGATTTCTAATGAACCTTGCATAACTGATTTCTAATGACCACTTTTATGTCTCTAAATTGATTTATGACCTAGTTTTCTAAAAAGTTGAAAATTAATTGACCTTATCAAGAGAAAAAAAAGTTATAATTACTCCCATGAGGTCAAATTGTTATCTTTATTGATGAAGAAGAACCAGACCACATAAGTGAAGCCCTTTTTTCTAATATGCACGTCAAACACTACAAACTGTATGCTTGTAGCTCTCTTGGTCAATTGTTCCTTATATTTAGAGAGAGAAAACCGAGTGAGTTTACTTTGAGGAGGGTTTTTAGTTAGCTTTCTTTTTGTGGCCGTTGATTATTATGTTTGGTGTAGAATTGAGCCAGAAGAAACCGTTACAGTGTCTAAGATGCTTCTCATGTTGGCTACCAGAAAAGGCCACCATAGAAGCACCTAAAGCTTCAGTTATAGAAAGGTACCCATTATTCTTCCAAAGATCGTTGTTTTCAACTCTTTCCTCAATCGAAAGCCAGATTACTTGGATCAAGAAGCTTCCACCGGCCAAGAAGGTAACTTTTTTCATTTGGGTAGTGGTAAAGTTTTGATCTTCTTTCAATTTCAGGGAAATCATCTACGCTAAATTAATTCAATTTATTGGTAATTGATTGTGGGGGTTCTTCAAAATAGAATCTTGAATCTCCAAATGGGTTGAATTTTGATTTTTTATTAATTTCTTGATGATTGATCAAGTAGTGATTGTGTTGCTTCTTCCAATTTTGCATTTTGTGGTTGTTGGTGGCAGTTCAATAGGTGTGAGCTTGCTACAGAGCTTCATGAATTTGTAGTTAATGATGTATCCATTACTGTAATTGAAGCAAGCCATCATATTTTGAACATGTGAGTAAGTCATATACGTTTCTGTAAGTGATGATATTTTAATTGGTGTATTGATCAAGTTAACTATTATGTGCTTGGTTTGGTCTTACAGGTTTGACACAAGATCAGTTACAACATTTGCTGAAGATAAGTTCTCTAGAGATGGTATTCAAGTAAAAACTGGTCTCTAGGTTGTAAAAGTAGTTGCTCTATTCTAAAAGCCTATCTCCGGTACTGTTCGCATGAACAAAGATGTAGTTAAGGAATTTGACCCTTACTTTATTCCCTAATGTCTTTGTAGTGTGTTTTTTCCTCTCTTTGATATTATTGCCTTGCTACATCTGTTCTTAGCTCTGATAGTTTGTGTTGAATGTTTTGAATGGTCCTTGGTGTTAAGGAAATTAGAGTCCCTCCCGTCAAGGCTCACAGAGTAGACCGATAGAAAAGTAAACAAACCACAAGACAAGCGACAAGAGAACACCGAGATTTAATGAGGTTCAGCATAAATCCATGCCTATGTCCTCCCGAGAGATATATGTTCTTCACTATGAGAATAATTACAGTACAAGATACAATTGAGCTAAATCACCATAACCCAAACCCATAACCCTTGTACTCCCACACTCATAGAGTTTCCCAAGAACTCACTCTTACCTAAGAGTTGTATTCACTCTTAACATCTCTGTTAACTTATATACACTCTCTTGTCGATGATCGCATGCACCGACCATGCCTTGGTTTACTACCCATACCCTCTATATATAGGCACCCCAATTATAATCCAATTGGTAGTAGGAAAACCAAACCTTTTTGTACATGAGAAAGATCCTATTCCTGATAGGAATAAACTTTGACATCAACCATGTCCAATTAGGAAGACTAACCAAGTCCAACTAGGACTTGCCTTTCCTAATTAATTCTCATCACTTCCTAACATTTGGTTCTTTCTTTATTTTATCGTATGCCATGTCTCATTACCAAAATAGATATAGTACATTGACCCTATATCCTAAGACATCCTTAAATTTCCATAACCATGGTGCTGCTACTTAGCCTATTCAAATATTGAAAATCCATGACTCTATGGTTTCGTTTCCATAGAGTGATAGACAAGAGAGAGAGCGTTGTTGAACTTAAGAGAGAGAGAGAGAGGTTGAGGGGAGGCGACATAAGTTAATGAGAAATATGGTGGAAGAATCGATCAACGACAGTAGTTAAAAAAAATTTGTTTCCCAAATTTGTGCTGTTTTAGTGATTCGGGCTTTAGTGGGGCAACCCGCTACGGTGGTTCAGCTCGATCTTCCTCAAGCAGGAAGGATTATGATGGGGCTGAGTTGCCGAGAAAGTTGGATTTGGATGGTTTGACACCTTTTGAGAAGAATTTCTATGTTGAGTCACCAGAAGCGGAGGGATTAATGATGATCCCTTAAGAGCAGATGGACTAGTGGGCGTATTTGCTGACCAATTAACCAGCAATCAATAAAAGGTGAATGCAGCGGTCATAATTAGCAGCAGATACCAAATTAATAGATCCCACCAGTCATACGAATCACTGGCCAAAAATTGATAAGTCGTTTAGCCCAACCTTTTCAGTGGGATCCACAATATGTGGTTGCTGCCAAGAGTAACAGGAGAAATTTTTGTATGCTCCCGTCAGTCCAGGCTGGCATATGACCTGGTTTGACGAATCAATCAGACTTTGACACTTGGTTTTCAATTTATTAAATACAAATGTAAACTCTTCGACATATTTAAGGAATGACCATTTCGGGTCCTCCTTCAATGCCCCTTCTACTCACTGTTTATCACTTCGTCTTCAACCTCTCTAACCTCATCCATAAATTGCAGAACCATGTTCTGTAACTTTTACTAATGTTGGGATATTGAACCAATTAATTGTAAAAGATATTGATTAATAAGCTTGATTAGCAATGATCCTAGTGCAAGCTTGATTATTAATCAGTGCATATATAATCCTCCTGTGGTCAATTGTTTGTTGGTGACGAGTCTTTAATTGAATCAATTACCAACTTTGTCTTCATCAGCTTAACCATTGTTGTAAAATTGTTCCTACAAGGCGAAGCCACGGCTTTATCTCCGCATCGTCTCCCAGTTTACTTCCAACCCAATTAGCCATACAGAATATTATTGCCCCCAGTTTGAAATGCAAGCTTCAGAGAATGGAACCGAACGGGTCCTTGAAATCTGAATTGTAATTCGAATTAATTTGAACTGTTTCTATCCTTAGAAAACTTATTAGATTTATGAGTTTTGGATTTGAGAGATATTGACAAATTTTTCAAAAGATCGATGAAATCTCAAGCGTCGCTACCAGCTTCGATGACTTTTTATAGATAGAGGTGGTGTATAAGGTGGATTAGATGATGGTGTTCGATGAGCAAGATCTGGAATTCTAGATGATGACGAAGAACGAAGCAGAGAGCAAAAGTCTAGAATGGTCTTTTTAACAAATGATTTGAGTTATTTAGTTTTTGCGGAAGCCACGTGTCAAATTACCATTGAGGCATCAAACCACTTGGCAATCCAACGTGGACTGACGGGAGCACACAAAAATTTCTCGAGTAACAGCCATTTAATCTCCAACGGTCATTTAATTGCAACCGTTGGATCTTCAATCTGACGACTGCAATTAAATGACAACAATAACTAGGTTTATTTTATTTTATTTTATTTTTACATAAAAAAATTATGTGGAAGATAAACAAAATAATTCTAAATTAATATTTTTCCTAAAACTCTATAAGCACGTACCCATTCCCTCACCTTAATTTCTCACCTATCTTCTTCCTCCATCAATTAGTTCTTCATTTCTTTTTATTGTTATCCAACAATGGGTAAGTCTAAGTTGTGTTGATGTTTGTCATACATCAACTTTTTAATAAATATATATTAAATTAAATTAGTTGGTGAAACTTGTTGTACAGGTCAACAGGTTATCCACTTATAATTTGACATGTGTATTTAAAAAAAAAATACCATACTAAGTACTCATTAATTGTTTTATACGTAAATCATTCAAAAACTTGTAATAAAAATTGTAAATATAGTAATTACTTCAGTTATAACTATAAGTATCACTAAATACGTAAAATGTGGTAGTTTGTTGTAAAGAACAATTGGATTACAAGAATAGAGACTTGAGAAGTTTTAGGTCTAATATGATTATTTACCATATCGAAAAAACATTTGTTGTAACATTGGTAAAGTGATAGTGTTTTTTTTTGTAAATGGAATCGTATTTCAAGTAATTATCATAACAACGACCATAATTACCACTTTACACCACAATTGTTGTAATTTATAGTAAAATACGTTGTCAGATGAGTAATTATCTCACGGATGATGAGATTTAGACAAGAACAGTATTAGTTACAAAATAGAGAACTTTATTACATAATTAAGGACTCGCGCCTCATTTACTGTATATACATAAAGTTTTACCACTTTGATAGCAATTCGTTGTCACATTAGTAAAATGGTTCTAAAACTTGTAATATAAAAAATTACCACAAATAAGAACTTGATTACTACTTCTACAACAATTTATTGTCTCATTGGTAAAATGGTTCTCAAACTTGTAATTTTGAAGAATTACCACAAATACAACCTTGATTACAACTTTGTATCTCATTTGTCTTAAAATCGGGAAAAAATATCTTCAAAAAAGTAAGGGCTAAATACAAATTACTACCCTGTGGTTTAGGTCCAAAATCAATTCAGTCCCTGAACTTCTAATTTCATCAAAAACACTCCTGCACTTTCAATTTTGATCTAATAGGTCCAATTTGTTAGTTTTCCGACAATTGAGTTATTTAACTTGTTAATATGGCTCATATATGGCCTATGTTTTATGATGTGGTGTCGAGGTGGTCTGCATAGTCAATTTAGGAGTGAGTCATAATAATAAAAATAAATAGTTTTTCAACAAATAATCTAACTATAACTTGAACCCATAACAGAATATTAACAAATTGGACCTTATTAGATCAAAATTGAAAGTGTAGGGGTGTTTTTGATGAAATTAGAAGTCCAGGGACTGAAATGATTTTGGACCTAAACCACAGGGTACTAACTAGTATTTAGCCCAAAAAGTAAATAACTCCTAAAAAGGATAGTAGTTACAAAATAGACAACCTCATTATAGCATGAAGGACTCACTGCAAATTTACTTAAATATATGAAGTTTTACTAGTATAGCAACACATTCATTGTTTGGTAAAGTGGTTCTGAAAACTTGTAATAGTGAAGTATTAACACTTATTACAACTAGATTACTACATTTTACCACAATTTGTTGTTTTATTGGTAAAACGGTTTTGATACTTGCAATAGTGAAATATTAACACTAATTACAACTTGATTACCACTTTATACCATAATTCGTTATGTCATCAATTTAATAACTTAGGCTTGAAATATCGAAGCATTATCAAAATTACAACCTTAATTACTACTTTTAACCTCTATTATCGTAAATTAGAAATGAATATGGTTAATTATGTTTTTTTTTCTCTTTTGAAAAGACCCGTCCTCAGCGGGCTCTCTCTGCATTTCTTTTCCTTTCTTCCTTCTTCCTTCTTCCTTCTTAGTCCATAGTTGAAATTCTAACGTACTAGAGCCATGGCGGCCTGACCATTGCTCCGCTATCACTTCTCCGCTGCTATTCTCTCCAACCCATCCTTAGTTTCTCTTGTGTTTGAATTTACAAAAATCTAATCGAATAAGGCCCAAAACCCCCAAATCAGAATCCCCAAACCCTAATTTTGAATCTCTCGTCAACCTTTCTCTGGGACCTAGTGCCACATAACCATAATGAAGCAATGAGGTCAAAATGGCACCGTATACCCATTCAGTGAGACTCGATGTGGTCCCCTACAAACTTTCATGGAACGGTTTGGTGAAACTCAATTTGGATTCTTTATTATTATTATTTTACCATCCAGGTCTTGTTAAGTTTGTGAATTTGATGTAATTTTAGAGGTGGATGAACTGATGTTTATTGATTTTGCTATTGAAAGTTTGAATTTAGACCTGTTAATATTGTAGTTTATCTCTTGGTTATATAACTATCATGATTCAGCGCATTAGGTCTTCTCATCAAAACCCATGGCCTTTGCATAAGCATTATAAAAGGACTCAACTTCCTCCACAGTCTTAAACTCCTGCCCTTTAAGGTCTTCTGTAGACAACTTATCATACCGAACTCCTTTATATTGCATTGCATTACCGTCACTTCCATTTATCAAACTTTGGGATACCAAACCAATATCAGATATTGAAAGTTCATGCGATCCATCCATGCCTGAAACAAAGAAAATATTACCCAAGTATTAACAAACCACAATCAATTGACATTATGTTTGATCTAATTTTCTAGCCCAGACCATTGTCCAAGAGTAATCTACTATAACCTATCTAAACCATTATGCTCTTACTGCCAACTGAGGTTCTCCACTTTCAATAACATATCACATATATCAAATACATGTAAATATAAGCACACCACACAGAAGTCCATGCTTTCATCTTCATGTTATTTATACTTTTGATTGGAAAAACTAAGTAAAAAGATGCAGTTCAGAGGACTTGATGCACTGTTAACATAGTAACTTAATTCTTCTAATTGGTATCATGATTGTCTACATTTCAATCCATCCATGAGAAAACATTACATTGTAAGAACCACTGACAAGATATCATGAGATCAAAGCTAAAGGATTGTCCTTTCTTGAATTTATAATATGTTAGTGCTTGTTTAGAAATCTAGGTAAAGATAAAGCTTCTGCTGCATTAGTCATGCCTCAGTTCAAAATGTAGTAAAGCTCATGGACTCATCAGCTTTTCCCTTTTTGACTAATCCATTCAACATTCCTCACTCCTTTATGTAAATATATAGAAACTACACATTTTCTAACTCACTCAACTTGACAAATGCTGAAACCATCCCATTTTAAAACATAGAGAATGTTCAAGTAAATCCAGATTATGTGTCTGGCCCAAACTCTAGGTTACTTGATCTAGTTGTAATAGGGTTTAGAATTAGAGATATTCTCAGAGATATTCATACATCTCCGATTAATTGTACGATTATCTTTCCTTGTACAACTCTGATTCTATGTCTTGTAATCCTCTATATAAAGATGCCCCTATTATCAATGAAAGCCCGAATCAATTCTCTCCTAATCTCAGTTTTCCTTAAACACGTTATCAGCACGAAGCCTTAACCCTGAAACAAATAACCAAACCCTGATTCAAGAAGCAAAATCCCTAAATTCGAATACAAATCCATGAAACCTTTTCTGCCTCCGCCACATAACTTGAAGCCCTCGACCCCAGGAATCCAGAACCGGTGGCATAACCACCAGAATCAGCTGGAAACTTACCGAACTGGCCACCAGAATCTCCAAACCATCCGCATCAAATATTTCACAGGTTCTCCAACTTCTGGACCTCCAATTGCTACCAAATTTTATCAGCAGTAGCTTCTCAATCCCAGAATCCGGGAACCGAAATTTTTTTTCCCCTGAACCGGCCTAAAAGTTCATGAACTGACCACCTGACTTCTACTACACCTTGAACAGGTAGAGAGAAAAAAAAATGAGGCGGCCCAAGCCCATTGATGTAGCCCAGAATCAGGCCCTGCCACGTCAGCAGCTCCGGCGACTTTTCCAGCCAGTTTTCAGACAACTTTTTCCTATCACTTTTTTCGGCCAACTTTCCCGGCAACCAATTTCAAGGTATTTTTTACTAAAAGTTCCCTTTTTTTGAGTTTTTATTCAATTTCTCTTCTTTTTCTCGGGGACTTGCAAACTCCCTTCTTCTACCACCCCTTTCTTCATAATAGGGGAGACCTAATTAAGCCGAACTGTGGGACTTTGTGTTCACTCCAAGCTTGGAGCTTGTAGAGTCCTCCAAACTTAAAGTTTGTTGAGAAGAAACGTTCAACCACAAACATCATTGTTTCGATCTAATCCAACCCATCTTGGAATCGAATTTCTTGGAAGTGACTATGCTCAAAAATTCGTAATTTCTTGGAAGCAACTACGCTCAGAAATTCTATTGTTTTCGTGGTAGCCTTTTCGCTCTGAAACTAACCCTAATCATTTGTTGTTTTTCAGGATGAGTAACCTGAACAAGTTGAGCTTCACTCCACTAGAGACAACAGGTGCAGGATACCAAAAGTGGGTCCGTGATGTGTGCTAGCATCTTAAGGCTAACGGGATCCTAAGTACAATCCAAGAGCCAAGTCAGAACGTGCTTACTCCTCAACAAGTTGCCGCTTTTAAAGCGAATAGAGCTATGAGAGAGGCCAATGAAGCTAAAGCCATAATTCTCATGACAAGGCACATGAATGACGCACTTTAGAATGAGTATCTCAATGAGGAAGACCCAAGAAAACTATGGGCAGAACTCGAGCAATGCTTTGGCAATGTTCGTGACTCCCTGCTTCCTGATTTAGAAGTGAGATGGCATAACCTCCGCTTCTGTGATTTCCAATATGTACTTGACTACAATTCGGAAGCACTTCTTATCAAGTCTTTGATGGAATTCTGTGGGCAGAAAATCATTAATACGATGTTGATCGAGAAGACTCTCTCTACCTTCCCCATCTCGGCATTAATGATAGCCAAGAACTATCGGATTGATGTCAATGCCAAATGCATCACAAGATTTCATGAGTTTATTGGAGCCATGAACGTAGCTGAAAAGCACGACAGCATACTTGTGAAGAACTATAACTCTTGACCCGTGGGAGAAAAGCCACTTCTGGACTCTAATTATAGTCGCGCCCCTAAGGGAGGACGCCAGGAGAAAAACCCTAAGGAAAGGAATTATGTTAGACGTTCTGGTCCATATTCTCGCCCCAAAGAGTAAGGAAACCACCAAGATAGGTGTGCATGGAACCGTAGAGGTCAACGTGTGAAGAGAGAGAGAGGTAGAGCCTCCGGCTATGGTGGTGGCGCCACCAAGGATTAGAACCGTCCCCAACTCATTCTAAGCGGGCCTCGATCAAGGGAGTCTGACCATGATGATGTTTGTCTTCGGTGTGGAGCGTCCAGACATTGGGAAAAAGCATATAATGCACCCTAGAATGTTGCTAACGCGTACAAGACGTATCGTGAAGCAAGGGAAGAAAATTACAGGAAGCAAGAAGATCAAGACGACAATCTTGCTCTAAGGGTTGAAGACTTCAAAGGCCAAGATCCAGAGACTGGCAATTTTGATTAAGTCTTTTTATTTTCCAAGAGATGTAATAGGCAATTGCCATATATTTTTATAGTAGATGCCAATGGTTTAGTCTTTCTTCAAATTATGCTCACCCAAAGTAAGTATGATGTCTAGGATGATTATGAGATTAGTGGTACTTAAGCGAGCCTTGCTCCACCGACATCTCTCTGCTCATCTGGTCACATATATTTTAGAGTTACCAAAAGAAGTTAGACAACTACCATTATTTTGCATTAGCTAGCATTTTGGATTAGATTTTCTTTGGTCAAAGAGACAATGATGTAACTCTGTTGGCTTATGAATAAAATTTCGAGTTCTTTTCATTATGACTCCATTTTGATTATGAGCGTATTACTTTGTGACTACGATGGCTGGGTTATCAGTATTAATTCAAGGTCATAGAATAGCCTAAGTTCCCACTACCAAATGGCATCTTGATTACTGTCACAGAAACTCTTTATGCTCCTAGGGAAAATCTCACCTATGAATAACCAACAGACTCCATGTTAAAACGCATGTAGAAAATGGAAATGAGTTCTTTTGTAATACCTCTAACGATTGCGAACAAAGGCGCATCTTAGAGAAGTTAATGTGTCTCTCTAGTGGACTCTATTTCACTATTCGAGCTATTAAATCTGATAAAATCTTGAGAGAAGATCTCTTGGATTTAGACACATATTGGCTTTGTCATGATAGGATGTGGTTATCCAGGTCCTGATATGATGATCCGTCTACTACAAACTTCGCATAGACATCCATTCTCTCAAGTGAAATGAAGCATGAATCAAAAGTTGATTCTTGGACTGAGTGTGATTGTCGCTGCTGCCTTTGGAGCCGCCGCAGTCCACCACCAGCCTAGGGCTGGCACAGTCCCTATCCATGACGCCATGGATGGCGTCCAACATGGTGATGGCGCCCTAGGTGATGCTGCAATCGCCAACTTAGGTTCAAATAGCGTTTCAGACGCTTAGGCCCAACCAAAATCCTCATTGGTTGCTTTTAAAGCCTCTCGCTTATTTTACAAAGCCTGTTCCTTAGGGTAATTAGGACTGAGACCGTCCTATGTGAAGGAAATAAACATACTCATTCTATTCTTACATAGAATCTGTGAGGATTCTATGGACTGGTTCAACCAACTTGGGATGTTTAAAAATCTCATGATGTTGGTTGACACGCAAACATGCTGGTCACATGTTGTGCCATTGTCCACTTGTAAATGATGCTTATACTACACTCCTAGCACATATCATATGACAACTGGTTCACTCCCCAAATCATCCTATTCAGTCAATTGGATTTGACTATGCTAGAGACTTTACATCAAAGACTTTCGATGGTTATTGCAATGGGACTGATGTTGGATATCATATCCTCATGTACACACCCAAATGGTCTCGCAGAAAAGACTACGATGGTAGTCCGGACATTGGTAATGTGCACCAATCTCCTTATATCTGCTTGGGGTGATATAATATCGCATGCAGCTATACTAATTCATCTACGACCCACCTGATGCGGCTGAAATAGCCTCACAATTTAACCCTGCAAAATGTAGTTGTCAGTATAGGATAAGCAGGGATTGTTCAGTTCGGGGATTGTAGGGTACACATACACAAAAATGTCTATTAATAAATAAAAGAATAAAATGGGGGTTTTGAAATTTTGTTCCTAATCTACTTAAAATAAAAACAAAACAAATAAAACTATCTACAATGATCGACTTCTGTAACCTAGACCACTACCACTGGGAAATTTCTAAGTGTAAAAACAGAAAATTCATTTCAACATGCTACAAAAATGTGCCCATCTTAACTGCCTAGATAAGAGTCCAAATGAAAAGCTATCACGGTCCAATACATTTATCTGATTCGTTCTAATGTGGGCTTGGATCAAATAATTCTCAAAATTAACTCAATAATAAACTGAAAATCTCAAAAATATTAATAAAAATATTCTGAAAATTTCATGTCTCCAATTACGCAACTCGCAAATCCAAACACACAAAACCGCAACAAAAATTGTAAGTAGAGTCATAGTTACACTTTGAAGCATTTTTCTTAGCGGCTTGGCAAAAAGGTGATGAACTTGTCTCTACTATCGTGGCGGAGCGTCCTTGACTTAGCGCTTGAGAGCTTCGTGGATTGATGGAAGGATGATGGTCACGGTCTTGTAGGTGATGGAGGTTTGAGGAGTGAATTGGGCAGAGTTATGGAATAGTTTTTTGTCAGGAAGTCATAGGCCAGGAAGTGATACTCTTGGTGTAAAGAATGGCTGCTATTTATAGAGGGATCCTCCTTTCTTATGATGCAATCATGGCCATTCATCTTGATGTGATTTCTCTTCCAAATTTCCTTTATTTTCTCTTGACAGAGTCTTGAATTTTCTGACCTCTTTTCCCCTTAATGACTCACGGTATATTCCTTGGATATCTCTAGAGTTAATCATGCAATGCTCCTTCTCTTTCCCTTGAATAGTGACCAGATACATCCCTTATTCATCTCCTTTGAATTGTACTAATTTCTTCTTCCAAGGGTGTGCACACAATGAACTCCTATAATCAAGAAAAATCATAATTTAATTAGAGTTATAATCAATAAGAAATAAGATAATTAGGATAAATATTGAATAAAAACTCCCTTTTTTTATCTCCACAAAATAAGAAGAATTTATGTGAATGATAACTCCTTGAATTCCTCCTGATTTATGCAAGTCTTCTTATCCTTCAAGTTTCCTTGATTTCATCATTCAAGAGTTCTCAATAGGATGGACTCTCTTTAAAATAAGAAAATCAGAAATAGGAAAGTTCAAAGGAAGAAAGTTCCCTAAAACAAAATAGGAAATATTTCCTAAAATGAAAGAAGAAAGTTTCTAAAATGACTTATCCCTCATTTATGCTTATTTCTGTTCTTTTTCACCTCTTTTCTCCATTCTGACCTTGAAGTACCTAAAAATAGAAACTATGTTATAATTAGTAACTTTAAGAGAATAACTTAGCCAAATGAGGGAAAATATATATTAAAAACATCACACTTTGTGCTCCTATCACCACTGCCACTCAATTTACCTCTGCGTTATAGCTTGTGACTGGGTACAAGTATCATACTTATGCATATTTGAGTGTGTCATTTATGTGTCAATTGAGCCGCCATAGCGCTCTATGATGGGTCCTTACAGACGAATGGGCAACTAAGTTAGATTTAAGATTCCAACAATCGTTCACCACTTAATGCCCTTGCTAGGCGATCTCTTTACCGCATATCTTGCGGATTGTCAATTTAATGAGACAATCTTCCCGTCGTTAGGAGGAGATAAGGAATGCCATGAATTGTAGTGGTTTGTCCCCATTATGTCTCACTTGATCCTCACTAAAGTGACCAGATCACACATATCTGCTGCAAACATGCCTGCAAGGATGGACGTCCTTACGGGAGGACATAGCGCCACCCTACACGGAGGTAGGCATGGCGCCAACACTAAAGAAAGTGACACTCTAGCGTTATAGGCCATGGCCCCAGCTAGGATGCATGGGAGGCCCGTGGGTTTGAAGGATACCTTGGCACAACCCAATCCTTTAATCATCGACACTCAAAATCCGTCTCATGAGAATCTTCTAGATTAATGTTACTGTTGGGGGACACTTCAACGTCAGAACCTATTCCTAAGAATATAGAGATCTTTGAAAATTACACTAGTGAACATGAGACGTGGGATAGAAACTTCATCATAATTAATGATGTAATCACGCATTTCAATGCGCATGAGTTTGTTGAGTCTGATGATATCAAACTACGCTCCATTGATGAATGAATGCCAACGTAGAGAAATTTGGCCTAAATGGAAATATGTGATTCAGGTTAAGTTGGATTCTTTAACGAAGAGGAAGGTTTTTGAGCTAGTGATGCCAACACCTCCAAACATAAAACCTATTGACTAATGGGTATTCGTTAATTGACTAATGGGTATTCGTTAGAAAGCGTGATTAGAAAAAGAGATGGCAATCTCGCCTTATGGCGCAAGGCTTCTCACAAAATTCCCTGGAATCGACTACGATGAGACATATTCTCTCGTAATCGCACTCCACTATCCTGTCAGTTTGGTAGTTTCCGAATAACTGATCCTGCAGCTTACGAATGTGGTTACTACGTATCTCTATGGGGATCTAGATACGGAATATACATAAAGGTTCATGGTGAACTTTATTTACCCAAGTCAAGTGGCTCTAGACTACAGAGCGCGTTTTACAAAAAGGATGAAACGCTTACTAAAGTGACTACTTGATTGGGAAGGGATATGCCCGCACGTTTCCATAACAAGTTTCGGATTCTATCATGGATCATGTTAGACATGATCTTCAATGGAAGTCCTTAAAGAGTTAAGGAAAACTGCTGAATACTTGAAATCCTATTTTGAGATGAACGATTTTGGGAGAACACGATTGTGTCTCAATTTGGAACTTGAGCATCGTGTTGATAGATGCTTAGGCATTTTGACAAGGTCAAACCTTCAAGCACCCCCATGATCGTTCGTAGTCTTGATCCTGAAAAGTATCATTTTCGTCTGCAGAATGATGATGAAGATGTGCTACAGGTAGAAGTGCCTTACTTGAGTACAATAGGCGCATTATTGTACTTAGCTTAATGCACAAGGCCTGACATCTCATTTGCCATGAACTTGTTAGCTAGATATGGCTCTGCGCCAACGTGACGCCATTGAATTGGTGTAAAAGATATCTTTCGGTACTTGAGATGTACCATTGATATATGCTTGCTCTATCCCTATAGAGAGATTATGGATTCGGACCCATCACACACCAGGAACAATGCAGAGATTATTGCTCTTCACGAAGTGGTTAGTGAATGGATTGGATCCATAGTTACGCATGTTCGAACAATTGTGGTTTAAAGTCTACCACAGATGAGCTTACGAGCATATAGGATAATGTTGCTTGTTTTGAAGCAAGGTTACATCAAAAACGACAACACCAAGTATAATTAGCAACAAAAGACTCTCCTCAAGATCAAAGTGAACTAGGTTCAATTTGAGGATAGTGCGGCAGACATACTCACTAAGTCATTGCCTAAATTGCACTTTCGAGAAGCCTGTTGGTAGCATCATCTGCGGAAGTTATCCGAACTCCCATGACCGTAGTCATTAGGGGGAGATGCAGACATTAGGGGGAGATGTCTACATGTATCGTGAAGGGTGTGTTGTGCTCTTTTTCCCCTTCGACGGAGGTTTTTTTTGTCCCACAGGGTTTTTGTTACAAAGCAAGGTTTTTAATGAGGCAACGAGAGGAGCACCACGTTTGGGCGACACAAGGGGGAGTGTTCAAGTAAATCCAGAATATGTGTCTAGCCCAAACTCTAGGTTACTTGACCTAGTTCTAATAGGGTTTAGAATTAGAGATATTCTCTGAGATATTCATAGATATCCAATTAATTGTATGATTATATATCCTTGCACAACTCTGATTCCATGTCTTGTAATCCTCTATATAAAGAGGCCCCTATTATCAATGAAAGATTCTCTCCCAATTTCAGTTTTCCTTAAACATAGAACAATATAAATACAACTAGTAATTAATAATTAATAGAGGAAAACAGAGGACCAATTAAGTCAAGTGACATTCAACCATAGCAGAAAACTCTTTATCTAGATACCTAGGAAGATAATAGATCAATATACCATTATCTCGCAAACAATAGATATTGCCTAGATTATTATCTGCGCCTATATTTGATATAATAAGTTCTATGTCTGTCAAGTATGGGACTATGATGTCCACTAGCAGAAGCCGTGGCCTCCAACTTGAAAAAATAAAATAAATAATAATAATAATAAATATATATATATATATATGTATATAAAATTAAAATAAAAAATAAAATAAAAAACAATCTGTGGCCCTTGATATACATCAATACTTGCAGGGCTGCTCACATGGGGACACAATTTAAGGAACAAAATGGGACGAATCAATTTAGGCCTTTGGATTTTAAGTGAATAAATCCTACGGATCTAATGCAAACAGGATTTCATTCCAATTCTCATATGTTCATCTTCTTCCCTCATCTCATCATTTCCAAGACTTTGCAACCCAGCTTTATTCATCTTCTTCTTTCCTCATCTCATCATCCAAATTTTTAAGAGCCTCACATGCTGTTTTTTCCTCATCTTCCATTGGACTGGTGTAATTTGAATTCAGCAACATGTCAACTAAATCCAACAAAAATAGAAAAATAAAATATCTGATCTTGAGAGAAAATCAATCACAATATAAGAAAAAGAAGAACCTATCCTACAAACAAGCATGGGGATTCTTTTTATATCACCTGAAATCGAGTAGGAAAGTATGAGAAATTAATTTGAAGATAGACCAAGCCCATGAAAATAAAGAGCAGAGCGTAGATGTGTTTTAAGAGCAGATACCATGGTTTAGAGAGATATGTATGAGAAGAGAAGAAGATAAACAGATTTGGGTTTAGAGAGATATGAGAGGAGGAGAAGATGAACATATTTGGGTATGGCTTAGAAAGATGAGAGGTGAGAGGAGAAGAAGAACTGATCCGCAGGAGTTGGATAAGAATTGGGATGAAATGCTGCTGCCATTAGATCCATAGGATTTATTCATTTAAGATCCAACGGCTGAGACTGATTCTTCCCATTTTGTCCCTTAAAATGTGTCCTGCAGGTGAGCAGCCCTCTCAATACATGAACTAGAAGCCACAAAGATGTCTTTTTCTTCAATCTAGTCAACAATAACTTATCATTATCATCTAGATGAGATAATGGCGCAACCTACCACTACAAAATCTTATAATCGCAGTGTCTTATAATCATGTTTATATTAGGGCCATGTCTCTTAGTTTCATCTGTAAAGCAATGCAATCAAGAAAAGTAACTAATTCACAACAAGCCTCAACTTCCCTAAAACCAGCGATTAAAGGATTCTACTTACAATGTACCAAAAAGGATTCTACGTACCTGGGTATTGATTGAAACTTCCAGTTGTAGTGGTCGTAACTATCTATCCACACAATGGAATCCAGGATGATATGGACGGCCTCCGCGTCTAAAACCAGATATTCAAGCTTCAATTTTAGCAACCACTTTTCTCTATTCTTCGGCCTTGGCACATCATCCTTCCTCTTTTGTTCGTCTTCTCTATTTCAATTTAGGGTTTTCTGAGAGAGTCTCAAAATTTAATGGAGATATGTAATTTAGAATTTTGAAAAGAAAAAAAAATCATTGGCTGACGGGTAAGCAGATTACCATCATTTAATATTCTAGACTGTTAGATATATATATACTTATTTTAATTATATCCAACGTCCAAAAATATTCAACAAACTTGATGTATGCCATACATTAACGTATACAAGAATTTTCCCAATGGGAGATCCAAGTTCTAACTGGCAATTTGGTGAAGAAATTCAATTATGCGATTCGTGGGCACGTAAGACCGTATGCTCCATCACTAGCAAAGCTATAACCACCACTGGGTTATGAGAAAAAGTTCATGCCGGTTACATGCAAAATTGGGTAAGTCCACCAAGCATTTGAACTCCTCAAGCTCTCCAAAGTCCAATCTCATTCTCGAGGGTTGAAGAAAATGCTCAAAGATTGGCACAATGCAAACATGACTTTCCGTAACTGTATAGTAAGCGGCACAAATCGAATGGACGAGGTTCACATTTTTCCACTAATACTATTAATTAATTAATTAATTAATAATAATAATAATAATAATAATTATTATTATTATTATTATTATTACTACTACTACTATGATTATTATTTATTAGGATTATTATTATTATTACTATTATGATTATTATTACTATTACTACTACTACTATTACTATTACTACTACTACTACTACTACTACTATTACTATTACTACTATTACTATTACTATTATTATTATTATTATTATTATTATTATTATTATTATTATTATTATTATTACTATTACTATTACTACTATTACTATTACTATTATTATTATTATGGTCAATGATGAAAGAGGTCATTTTGAAGTGTCTTATTATAATCAATGACACACAAATGTCTTTATGATAATTAAGGTCACCGCTTTACATCCTGCCATTAAAAATAACAAAAATTACAACTCATGCCATCGTCGCATCGTCTCTCTCTTCCCCGATCTATTTTAGACTATAATTAACCCCCCCCCCTCTCTCTCAACTGACTTCACCGCCATCGCCCTTTGACACCGCCAACGGCGTTTACGACGTCGCCTAGTCCGAATCTCACCACTCCCTCCTCATCACCTTCGTCAAGCTCTACGACCTCGCCCTCCCGCAGACCTCCAACCTACTCCGCTCCCTCCACGAGCACACGCGTGAGGTCAGCTCCGCCGACTACAACCCCACGCGCCGCGACTCGTTGTTCACCGCCTTGTGGGAGGACACCGTGAAGCTATGGACCGTCGACCGCCCCGCCTCCATTCGCACCTTCAAGGAGCACCTCTACTGTGTCTACTCCGCCGCCTTTGGTGTGAAGAGCTCGGAAGCTCGTTCTAATTGTCAATGGAGGCCTTTGAGACCTCCAGCGGTACAACCTTGAGGAATGCTTTCGATAATGTCCTTTCCTTGTTCATCCTCATCCTGAATGTAAAGCCACCGAGCACAGCCTCAATCAGGTTCTTGTGATTACTTGTATCAGAGACCTTTCGATAATCTTTTTGGGTTAATTGGATATGTAATCTTGACTCGTGTTGATCATAATTGTGTAATTCGAGACTGGGTTTTGAGTAGGAGAGAACGATTTGATTGATTTTTAGTTCTTTGTTTGATTTGTTTCATGGGGAATTGATATGTGGTTGAAGAAAAATTGGTTTCATATGTATGTGGGGGTTTTTATCTGATGATGTTGATGTTGGGTTTGCAGATTCAGTATATACCGCAGCATTTGGTGAGACTGTTGCAAATTATTGTGGAAGGTAACTGCGACATGGGTGTACGTCAGGTTGCCAGCATCCATTTCAAGAACTTCATTGGAAAGAACTGGTTACCTCATGAGCCAGGTATGTAATGATTGATTGAATAGGGTTTTGGTTAGTATCTGAAATCCATGGATGAGTCTAGCTATGCTTATTCTTCACCTGTTGATTATTGTAGATGAGCATAATAAGATATCACAAGCTGACAAAGACGTGGTTAGAGAGCACGTTCTTGTCTTTGTTACACAGGTTCCCCCATTGTTAAGGTACTTTGTTTGCTGTTTCGGCTACTGTGGCAATAATGGGCTTGTGACTGCACGCAGATTGTCTTTATGTTTTGTTTTAAGTTGTTAGTTCTATATAATGCCTTGAAAAATTATGTTCCTGCTTATTTGTTGGTGATCTAATGTCATTGGACAGGGTACAACTGGGTGAGGGCCTAAAGACAATTTTTATGTTGATTGCCTTGAGCGGTGGCCACGACTTTTAGACTAGGTGAAGCACAACTTGCAAGACCAACAAGTTCATGGAGCTTTGTTAGTTTTGCAGATTCTTTCTAGAAAATAAGAGTAAGTGGATCACAATTTACTATTCTTATGAAGTGATTCTTATATATGGTTATTGCTTGGAGTTGCACGACCTTCTAAAAGAAACTACAAGTTTAGCTAGTAGTTTTCCATATGAGGCATACTGTGTGCTTAATGTGTATTTGATCACAAGATTGTTATAGCAATTAATGATAAATTATGTTCTCTTATCTGATGGGGATGACAAGATTCCTCAGGTTTCGGTAATGTATAAGTGATGGGCCAAACTTTATTGAGCAATTGGAGAATAACAATGCAAGTAATGAAGTTGGTGTGGTTGGACGAAGTGGAGTGGCTTGCAGAGCTGAGATTAAAATCGTTTGTTGATGAAAGGGGTAACTGACCATGTCACTTACAATATATGTAACTAACCATGTAACTGACTAGTGAGGTCAATATTTTGTTTACTCTTTCAATGAAAAAGGGTTTTTTCTTTACCTCTTATGTAACTGATCATGTCACTTACAATGTATGTAACTGACCATGTATTACTATAGTTCTAAGTCAGTATGGCGTTTGAGTTCTCATGCCTTGTTCCTTTTTCTGATCTTGTATTCCCTCTTGGCATGTTCCTACACAACAAATGGTTGAATATAGCCAAACTCCTTAAGTCACTGGTTAAGTCACTAGTCAAGTCATTAATCAAGTCATTGTCTGGGTAACTATTAACCTCAATTAACTAACTAAGTCACTGATCATGTAACTGCCAAAAGTCACTGTTAATCTCAAATAACTGACCATGTCGCTGTCAATCATCGGCCAAGTCACTGTCAATAACAGGTCACTTATCAATTCATTATTATATCCATGTTATTGACCCAAGTCACATTGCATGTCACTTACATATTTTGGAATTTTCAAGTCATTGTCTGGGTAACTATTAACCTCAAGTAACTACCTAAGTAACTGCCAAAAATCACTGTTAATCACGTCACTAACTAAGTAACTGACCATGTCACCGACCATGTCACTAACCAAGTAACTGTCAGTAGCCAAGTCACAAGTTGATAGCCAAGTCACTGTTAATCACGTCACTAACTAAGTAACTGACCATGTCACTAACCAAGTAACTGTCAGTAGCCAAGTCACTGTTAATCACATGTCACTAACTAAGTAACTGACCATGTCACTGACCATGTTACTAACCAAGTAACTGTCAGTAGCCAAGTCACAAGTTGATAGCCAAGTCACTGTTAATCACATGTTACTAAGTAACTGACCATGTCACATTACATGTCACTGACAATGTCACTAACCAAGTAACTGTCAGTAGCCAAGTCACAAGTTAATAGCCAAGTCATTGTTAATCACATGTCACTAACTAAGTAACTGACCATGTCACTAACCAAGTAACTGTCAGTAGCCAAGTCACAAGTTTATAGCCAAGTCACTGTTAATCACATGTTACTAACTAAGTGACTGACCATGTCACTAACTAAGTAACTGACCATGTGACCACCAAGTAACTCTCAGTAGCCAAGTCACAAGTTAATAGCCAAGTCACTGTTAATCACATGTCACTAATGATAAGTAACTGACCATGTTACTAACCAAGTAACTGTCAGTAGCTAAGTCACAAGTTGATAACCAAGTCACTGTTAATCACGTCACTAACTAAGTAATTGACCATGTCACTAACCAAGTAACTATCAGTAGCCAAGTCACAAGTTGATAGCCAAGTCACTTTTAATCACATGTTACTAACTAAGTAACTGACCATGTCACATTACATGTCACTTACCAAGTAACTGTCAGTTACCAAGTCACAAGCTAATAGCCATGTCACTGTTAATCACATAACAAAACTGAGACCAAGTTGGCACAATTAACCAATCCAAACCTCCAAAACTACCATGAACCAAACTAACATACAGACCAACATGCAACACTAGAAATTCAATAATTAAAGAAGCGCAAAAAAAAAAAGACATTGAAAGATAAGAGAGCTGTCTAACTTTGCCGCAATTCTGTATCATGCCCAGTGAAAACAACAAATCCATGGACATATTCTGTATTTTTCAGCATCCGTTGCAAGGAAAGTGGGTGTTCTATGCCGTTATAGAACAAAGTCCCAACAAATGAATATAGAATTTTATTTGGGTCCTCACACTTGATCACTGCCCTAAATCTTTCCAAGGAATTTTCATCATGAAGATGGGATGTCGCCTCCAGTGCATGGTTCAATTTTAAATTTGTTTCTCCATCAAGGTTCATAGTTTCCACATAGCAAATGCCATCCTCATAGCTTGATGAAAGCAAAAGCAAATCAGCAAGAAAGTACTCATCCTTGTGCACCTTGACAAGATCACCAACTCTGAGCTTCTTCCATCTGGTCTCAATGAATGTATAATTCCTACCATACACTTTCACCTTTCGATTGTTTGCCTCCACATCCTAAAACCATTTCAAACATTAGCCAACTCTTTCGCACAGAGCAAACAAATAAATGACATTGAAATATCAATTGGAAGGAATTTCCCAGTAATGTTGTTCTTTCCATTTGTACTGCATCCACTGCAGATATAGAGGGCAAACACCAATCAGTATGAAATGTATAAAGAGACCTCTTTCTTTTTCAGTCTTTTATGTGATGCCCCGGAAATTTGTATTTATTTTCTGAGGATTTTCTGGAATTAATTTTATGTTTATTGGACGGTTTTGTGGCTTGTGGATGGAGCGGAAGTGTTTCGGATGAATTTTTATTCGAAAAGTATGGTTTTAGGGGGGTTGCAAAGGTTGACTTTTTATACGTTGGGTTTCTCTGAAAACTTGCTTCACGAAAGTTGTAGAGCACGTCAATACGAGTTCGTGGACATATAGGACGCGAAAATCGGAGTTCGTATAAAGAAGTTATGGTAATTGGAAAAAGTTTCCATTTTGGTTAAATAGCAAAAAAATCTGAAAATATCAGAAAAATCAGAAGTTTCTGAAAAGGGAAACTTTTTCTCTCTCTTCGGTGCCGACTCCGGTTCGCCCCCTCACCTTCGCCGGAGTCGTTCTTCCTCCTCTGGCCACCTTTTGCTTCAATTCCAAAGGGAATCCTGCTCTCCTCAGTCCCCTCTACACGTCTGTGGTGGTGATTCATCGTGGGAAGCATCGTGCACGAAGTTACAAGGCCGAGAAGTCGCACGGTGGAGCTGCAGATCGCCCAGATCGGAGATCACGTTTTCGGCCACCGTAGCAGGTGATCCTTGGGGGCTTTTGAAGCCCAGAGGACGTAGATACTCTCCACAAAATGGCTTGCAACGATTCAACCTGTGGAGGTTGAATTTTGAAGATTGAGATTCTAGGGTTCATCGGTTTTCAAAACTTGCGAGGTAAATTCCGGCCAAATGGTTTCGATTCAGACTTTGTGCTAGTTATGAATGTTTCATTTGGAGTTGAGATGAAGAACTTTGGTGTTGGAAGTTTTGCCAAATTCTGACTTTGGACCAGTGGCGGTGCCGCCACTGTGGTGGTGTTTTCCGGCGGTTTCCAGCCACCTCAGGGACAGTTTCTATTCCTGATTTTGATCTACTCGTTGATATGAGCATTTCAATATATAATTTGTAATTTTTGGAAATCGTATGAGCAAGTTATGGATTTTCAAAGTTTTAGGGTTTTCGGTTTTCGATCCGTGAGGATCCGACTATCCGATCGACCTGTGGTTTTGTCACATTGTTCATATAAGTATTCCAGAGATCTCAGGTGGTCTTGGATGAAGTTTCGCCTTGATTGGCATCACTTTTGGATTTTTAGTGTGTTTCGGAAGTTTCGGAATTAAATGGTTTTTGTTAATTTATGTGCTAAGTTGAGATTGTATGTGATTAGGTGATTGACAGAATTGTATGAGCGGAGTTTAGATGATTTTGTGCTTGTCTTGGTTTGTGTGAAGACGTAGCAGGATTTAGAGGTGAGTAAATCTCACGGTGTTTCGGTCGATAAATTAATTATGTTTAATTTAGTAGATTTAATTGTTAGCATGAAAAATCGTATTTATCGAAATAAATTATTTGTTTTAAAATATATGAACTTGATCGAAAATGGTTCATCGGTAAGTTAAAACAATGTTTTGATATAAAATGATTTTCGAGAAGTATAATTTATAAAAATATAGTTGGTATTAGTGGTCAGTCCTGCGTGAATGACTACGTATATATATAATTACGTGGAATATATATATATATATATTGGATAGCGTGACATTGTGATATGAGTGAATTATGATTTATTCAGAATATCGTTTTGAACTGTTGCTTATTGTGTTGAATGAGTAGTTGAGTTCAGTGAGGTGTTGAGTCACAAGGTGACAGGTTACGATTCAGTTAGAGCTCTAGTCTGACTGTCAATGTATTTCTTGGGGAATAACCTTGAGTTATTGTGTGCCTTTGAGTACAATATACTTCTTGGGGAATAACTTTGAGTTCTTGTGTGCCCTTGAGTAGAATGTACTTATTGGGGAATAACCTTGAGTTATTGTGTGCCCTTGAGTACAATATACTTCTTGGGGAATAACCTTCAGTTATTGTGTGCCCTTGGGTATATTTGTTTTAAAAGAGAGTGTCGGTGTCCTTTCTTTTGTCATTCATGTGGGACTTGATTTCGAATGAATTGTTTGTTTTAATGTAATTTCCTGAACTAAACTATATGCAGGGATTACTATGAATTCTTTTGTTTGCTTTCATGTGATCTCCTTAACTAAGTTTCTATGCAGGGATTACTATAAATTCTTTTGCTTGTTTTCATGTGCTCTCCTGAACTAAGTTTCTATGCAGGGATTACTGATTTTGCTTAATTCTTATTGTAGGTACAGTTGAAGGTTGTGATCTGTAGTGATTGGAAAATGAATTGTGAGACAGAGCATGTGGGTTTTAGTTGGGTTGAAATTATTGAGCATGATATTGATTAATTTAAACTTGATGTTTTGTTGTGATAATTGCATATTGTTTTGTTAGACTAAGATGGTAAAAACATTATTTTGTGGAATTAAATATTGTTGCTTTAATTCTTCTCAAGAGTTAAGCATGCGCGACGTGAGTCACATGATTTGAGTTTACTCATACGGGCTTAAAAAGCTTACCGGGATTGTTTTGTTCAACCCGGTGCACTATTCTATGATGTAGGTTTTTTTGTGCAGGTTAGAATATCGATTAATCGTCGTCGACGCTGAGGGGTATGTTCGGTAGCGTGGACGTCGAAGGGTAATCTTAGTTTTAAGTCTTCCGCTGTGTAGTGAGTTGTGGTAGGTGTGTTTACTTATTGAATTGTCATTCAGTTTAATTTGTAAATTATCTGTAATGTAATATGTGACTCTAAAGAATGAATCGGTATTGAAATTGTGAGCTCAGTTAGTTTAGTTGCTTAATTTAAATGGAAAAAATTTTCTATATGTTTTTCTTGTACTTGTTAAGTTATCACGTTTCGGATTTGAATATCTTTATTCAAAATTCGGGGCGTGACATTTTAAGGGCCTCTTCTATAAAGCGTTCCATAAACAAGAGTACAAAGAGACCACAATCATACACAATAGACAATAGCGAGAGGGAGAGAGACTGACCTCAGATCAATGAAAATAAACAATATGAAACAGAATCTAGAATCATAAGCAGAGAGAAACACTATAAACTAGCTGCAATTTTGTAATCATTGCCTCAAGACATGAAACTCTGAGATGCCTTTAGACCATCCAAAGTAAGCTAGGCATGGATATGAGTGTATGCAATTATGCTGCTATGTATGCAATTATGCATGCACCATAGGCACGTGTAATTGCTAAGAAACCTAAACAACACAAAACGAAATGCACAGCTTAAATCATGGAAATGGATATATTACCATGCTTAAATCATGTCACCTTTCTCATCATCTTTAAGTTTCCAAAGGGCACAAATGTCTAATATGGACTTGGGAACAGGATTCTCCAAAAGATCCACACCATAACAGGACACCAAAGAGTTTACCAAGTTACGAACCAAAAACACAAAACATAAATCCCTAGTGTTAACCAATGACTGCATGGTGCAAGATATGATAGCAAACAAATTAACAATATCCTTAACATAAAAAAAAATCATGATAGAATTGAAATTTGGGATTTTATAAGAAATATACTATTCATATGTGGGTTTTTATCATCTTGCATGATAAAAACCACCAATTTCATACTAAGGTAGACCATTATCTACTAACCAATCAAGAACATCTAGAATTTTCGGGTTTCCATCTGATGTAACCTGTAATCCAGTAACAGCTGGCTCCAGTTCTGAATCTGATTCACAATTTTCAGTTCAACACCTTAAGTTTCTTGACCGAAAAACAAATCCAACAGTTCATCACAACAACTAATCAATTTCATCACAATACTGAGTCCATTTGCTAATCAATTTCTTGACCACTAATTTTCCTTATCAATTTCACAACTAACATGTTCGATTCTTATAACTTGGTTCATCGAATCAGCATCGCAATCAAAAATACTAATTTCAGAAGCAGTGTCATCTCAACCATGCCTAATTGTAAGTACTAAACATCTAACACCATAAAGCCTGCAATTCAATAACTCATCGAGTACAGTTCATTAGAAAGTCACAATTGCCTATCTAAATTTCACCAAAAAACTCTTGACTTTAACAAAACTAAGCTCCACAGTTCCAATGCAATAAGCTTATTGTAGAAACTAAGCTAACAATTCTGAGAAACTAAGCAGCACGAATCAAAACAACCAGGGAAGATAAACTCATCGAACGGTACTCATCAAAGTCAGTGATGCCTCCAGCAGCGACGAGAAGCTCGTGGAGAGCGGAAAAGGTCGTGCAAGGACCGGTGCGAGATCCGACTGGAGGATCCAAATTCCAGCGACCTCCGTCAAGACCGTGCTCGAATCGTCGCGCTACTTCATCCTCAGGATCGAGGATGGCACCAGCAAGCACTCCTTCATCGGCCTTGGGTTCACTAAGCGCAAAGCGGCGTTCGATTTCACAATCACGCTCTCCAATCTCGACAAGTATGTCAAGAGACGAAGAGGCTTCGTACGACGCCCGATCGACCAGACAAATGCATCTCAACCACATGTATTAAATATAAAAGTAGAAATTATAACAACTTAAAACTGTGCATTTATTTTCAGCCGTCAGATTCACTCGTCCCTCACAGTCCCTTAAAAACTGTCCCTTAGGTGAGCACGCCTTGTTGTTAGATTTGCTCACCTAAGGGACAGTTTTAAGGGACGGTGAGAGACAAATGCATCTCAACCACATGTATTAAATATAAAAGTAGAAATTATAACAACTTAAAACTGTGCATTTATTTTCAGCCGTCAGATTCACTCGTCCCTCACAGTCCCTTAGGTGAGTACGCCTTTTATTATTGTTATTGTTATTATTATTGTTATTATCATTATTATTCTTATTATTATTGTTATTGTTATTGTTATCATTATTATTCTGATTATTATTATAATAATGATTATTGTTATTATTGTTATTATTGTTGTTATTGTTATTAATGTTGTTATTATTGTTATTGTTGTTATTGTTATTATTGTTATTGTTATTGTTATTGTTATTATTGTTATTATCATTGTTATTATTATTATTTTTATTATTATTGTTATTATTATTGTTATTATTATTATTATTATTATTGTTATTGTTATTGTTATTGTTATTGTTATTGTTATTGTTATTGTTTTTTTTGAAACAATGGTTCATTGCATTAGATAACCAGCCAAAAAGCCAGAGTCTAACATACACTTAAAGACAGAAAAATGGCGGGGTAACTATCACGCTCATATCTAAGCAATGTAAACTCATTACAAGTCGATTTTGAGCCCGGTTTGGAAGCAGACCCATAAACAAAGAACAACTCCGTGTCTTCTAGGGCAAAATCATTGACTAGCATCCCCATTAGCCAGGCGCGCAATTGCGGTACCAACAGAGAGCCACTTCCCAGCAAACAACTAGAAGTCAGTTCCCCATCCATAAGCCGCTTCCTCCAGTCTAAATGCAAGATAATTACCAATTCCGAAGGATTATGATCTGAATTAGGACTGGCATTTTAAAAAACCCTAAGCCCATAATGTGGGCCTAGGTACAGCCTAACAACCCAAATTTGAGTCCAGGCCCAAAGGCCCAAGCCCAAACCTGAGCAGCCAAGGCATCAGCCCTAGCCCCAGTAGCCAAGCCACCCCTGCCGCCATCCAACCCTCCGGCGGTCGACCGCGACGGAGCCTGGTCATGGTGACCTCAAGCTTCAAACCCAAGCCGGAAAACCAAGACTGCCTGACTTGCAGAACGATCGGCTCACGATCCGGATCCGTCGACGAGAATCAACGTCAAACCACTGTTCTTGCCGGACCCGAACCAGTCCAAGCAACACCGCTGCTAGATCCAACAGAGCCTGCAAAGACAAAGCTCGGCCGCTGTGCTATGCCCAGAATCCTACGAGCCCTGTATCGGAAACCACCACGATCGACCACCCAGATCCGGACCTACACCAACACAGAGACCCAATTAGAGCAAGCCAGGAACCAAGCCTCTGCCGCCGTCGCCGTCGAACCAGACACGATCCAGACCAAAACGCGGCACCTCTGCCACACCGTCGTCTCACCCGAGAGCGCGCCGTAGCCTTTCCTGGTCTGGGGAGCGAAGCTTCACCGCCGCCAGCAATACAAAACCTAGGTTTCGTAAACCGAGGTCAGTCCAAGAAATTCGGAGGCCTCCTTGAATTCTCTTGGCACATTAGTTTGTTATTGTTATTGTTATTATTGTTTTTTTTTTTTTGAAACAAAAGTTCATTGCACTAGATGACCAACCAAAAAGCCAGAGTCTAACATACATTTAAAGACAGAACAATGGCGGGGTAACTACCACGCTCCTATCTAAGTAATGTAAACTCATTACAAGTCGATTTTGAGCCCGGTTTGGAAGCGAACCCATAAACAAAGAACAACTCCATGTCTTCTAGGGCAAAATCATTGAGTTATTGTTATTGTTATTGTTATTGTTATTGTTATTGTTATTGTTATTGTTATTGTTATTGTTATTGTTATTGTTATTGTTATTGTTATTGTTATTGTTATTGTTATTGTTATTGTTATTGTTATTGTTATTGTTATTGTTATTGTTATTGTTATTGTTATTGTTATTGTTATTGTTATTGTTATTGTTATTGTTATTGTTATTGTTATTATTATTATTGTTATTATTGTTATTGTTATTGTTATTGTTTTTGTTTTTGTTTTTGTTTTTGTTGTTATTGTTATTGTTGTTATTGTTATTATTATTTTGTTATTATCGTTATTGTTATTATTGTTATTGTTATTGTTATTATTGTTCTTTGTATTTTGTTATTATTGTTATTGTTATTGTTATTATTGTTCTTTGTATTTTGTTATTATTGTTATTGTTATTGTTATTATTGTTCTTTGTATTTTGTTATTATTGTTATTGTTATTGTTATTATTGTTCTTTGTATTTTGTTATTATTGTTATTGTTATTGTTATTATTGTTCTTTGTATTTTGTTATTATTGTTATTGTTATTGTTATTATTGTTCTTTGTATTTTGTTATTATTGTTATTGTTATTGTTATTATTGTTCTTTGTATTTTGTTATTATTGTTATTGTTATTGTTATTATTGTTCTTTGTATTTTGTTATTATTGTTATTGTTATTGTTATTATTGTTATTGTTATTATTGTTATTGTTATTGTTATTGTTTTTGTTTTTGTTTTTGTTTTTGTTGTTATTGTTATTGTTGTTATTGTTATTATTATTTTGTTATTATCGTTATTGTTATTATTGTTATTGTTATTGTTATTATTGTTCTTTGTATTTTGTTATTATTGTTATTGTTATTGTTATTATTGTTATTATTCTTATTGTTGTTATTGTTTTTTTTTTTTTTTTGAAACAAAGGTTCATTGCATTAGATGACCAGCCAAAAAGCCAAAGTCTAACATACATTTAAAGACAGAAAAATGGCTGGGTAACTACCACGCTCCTATCTAAGTAATGTAAACTCATTACAAGTCGATTTTGAGCCCGGTTTGGAAGCGGACCCATAAACAAAGAACAACTCCGTGTCTTCTAGGGCAAAATCATTGACTAGCATCCCCATTAGCCAGGCGCGCAATTGCTATACCAACAGAGAGCCACTTCCCAGCAAACAAATAGAAGTCAGTTCCTCATCCATAAGCCGCTTCCTCCAGTCCAAACTCAAGATAATTACCAATTCCGAATAACCATGATTTGAATTAGGACTGGCATTTTAAAAAACCCTAAGCCCATAATGTGGGCCTAGGTACAGCCCAACAACCCAAATTTGAGTCCAGGCCCAAAGGCCCAAGCCCAAACCCGAGCAGCCAAGGCATCAGCCCTAACCCCAGTAGCCAAGCCACCCCTGCCGCCATCCAACCCTCCGGCGGTCGATCACGGCGGAGCCAGGTCATGGTGACCTCAAGCTTCAAACCCAAGCCGGAAAACCAAGACTACCTGACTTGCAGAACGATCGACTCACGATCTGGATCCACCGACGAGAATCAACGTCAAACCACTGTTCTTGCCTGACCCGAACCAGTCCAAGCAACACCGCTGCTAGATCCAACAGAGCCTGCAAAGACAAAGCTCCGCCGCTGTGCTATGCCCAGAATCCTGCAAGCCCTGTATAGGAAACCACCACGATCGACTGCTCAGATCCGGACCTACACCAACCCAGAGACCCGATTAGAGCAAGCCAGGAACCAAGCCGCCGCCGCCGTCGAACCAAACATGATCCAGACCAAAACGCGGCACCTCTGCCACACCGTCGTCGCACCCGAGAGCGCGCCGTAGCCTTTCCTGGTCTAGGGAGCGAAGCTTCACTGCCGCCAGCAACACAAAACCTAGGTTTCGTAAACCGAGGTCGCTCCAAGAAATTCAGAGGCCTCCTTCCTTGGTTTTAAAACTTTACATAATATCCTGGTCTAGGGAGCGAAGCTTCACCGCCGCCAGCAACACAAAACCTAGGTTTCGTAAACCGAGGTCGCTCCAAGAAATTCAGAGGCCTCCTTCCTTGGTTTTAAAACTTTGCATAATCGTAAAACAATAGTACTCCATATGACTCTTGAATAAGGGGTTGCAGACACACGTATAATCAATGGCGTGAAACTCTTAAGTGTATTTTAGATAATTGTATTGAAAGAACATTCACCCATAAATAAAAGTTCAACATTAAGCTGAAACTGACAGGAAAAAAAAAATTAGGAAATTTGATACCAATTTATATATGCGTTGAGGTATTAAAAAAAAATATATAAAAAAATAAAAGCGTCAACGACTTCAAAATTATCAATCAGCTCAAGTCAAAACCATGACTAACACGCGGCACATACCAAAATCAAACTAAGACGAATAGAACGCACAAATTTAAAGCTCCTAGATCCACCAAATCGCCGAGAAACTAATCGAGAGCAATAGATTAAAATACACCAACTTATTTGAGTTAGAATCTTACGCGGAATGATGGATTCAAAGGGGCTTGAATAATCACTAAATCCATATTTTTCTTCCATGTTTCCATTGCAGATCATTTGTAAAAATTTTCTCTAAAGATGGGTCTAAAATTGCTTGCTTTGCCATAATTGAACTTCAACATCACATTAGAGACATGGAATGGCTATGCTAGAGGAGTTTTTGATGGAAAAGAAAAAAAGGAATCACAAAGTGTTTTGAAGTTCTCGTCTGCGAGAAAATAAGAGTTTAGAATTTGACAATGATTGACTAGCAAAATAAAATAAAAGAAAAAAAAATCATCAGAATTGCGAGAGAGGGTAGTTACGGTAATTTGTAAAAATAAATTGAATTAAAGTAATAGAAAAATAGAGAGGGGGTGTGTATAGAGAAAATGGGTGTGTGAATAGCACCACCCTTTATGTTTTTAAGTTATATTTTCCTTACAAATGTTGGATTTATATTGTTTCATTCTCCTTGTTTAGGAAAATCCAACTCAAGGGATCTTCATGAAAAAAATATCCCAAGCCCTTTGATAAATTTGGATGTTGGAATGTAATTAAGCACCACCCGTATTTTAAAGATCCACCATCTAATCCTCAACCATCGGAGTCATATTTGATAGCTAGTGCCTCTCAAAAAGAGTCTCCAATTAACTTGGATGATGTTATAGTTTTTGAGACACACTCAAACTCTGAGCTGAGACCTATGGAACAAAAGAGAGCCAAAGAAGCAAAGAAGAAAGGAAAGAAGATGCAAGATGCAACATAAAGTATGGTTCTAGCTATTCAAGCCATGGCTGAATCAACCCAAGCTTCTATTGAACTAGTGAAGAGAAGAAACGTGGAAATGACTGCTCACACAGAGAAGGTATTTGAAAAATTTAATGAGGCAAAAGAAGATGTAAGAATTATAGCCATGGATACTAATTCCATGACCCCACAATTAAAGGCTCGGTGGAAAAAGAGAAAAGGTGATATCAAAGCGAAAACAATGTTCGATGATAGTAGTAACGATTGCTACATACCCCAATTCGACTCATTTTATTATGTAGACAACATTTTATTATTTGATAATAAAATATTGATTAGGAAATTAAATTTTTATTTATGTAATCTAAATTTTACTTCTGTAATTTTAATTTCATGAAATAAATTTTTTATGCTTTGAATAAATTTATAAATAAACATAACAAGAATAATATAACAAGTATGTAACTCCAATCATAGTAATTTTATTAATGTCAAACCAAATCTTATCATCAAACATAGATAAACATCGATTTTTTTTCTTTCTTTTTTTTTATTTTTTTTATTTTAAAAGAGGATCAAAAGATTTCACTCATACCCCCATGGTGACTCAAACTCATGACTTCGTTATTAGGTAATGGGTGCTCTAACCACTGAGATAAACATCGATTAAAATTACAAAGAAAATAAAAAATATCAATAAAGCACACAACACATAGAATGTTAAATGAAAAACACATTATGTGCCTTCGTCAAAGTGATTGACGGAGAGGGAATCAAGTAATTAGAAATCACCATCAATCAGCATGGATCAAGGACCAATCAGTAGTTAATGTCATCATTGTAATTGATATTTCCGTTGTAATTCACTCCCTATATAAAGGGACTATGAAATGAAATGAGTAGACCAATTCCAATTGTCATTTTACTTTAACACGTTATCAGCACGCTCAGAGCAAATAGCCAAGAAAAAAAATCAAAACCCTAGAAGAAGAAAATTTTTTATTCTCTGCCGCCATCAAAAAAAAAAAAACTTCCCGTGCAGCACCCATCTACAATTCTCAGTCTCAGCAACCCCATCTCTACTGGCACCCAGCCAATTGCTCTCTGTACCCATCTGCCATTCCCATCACTGCCACGCATGCTACAGCCCCGCCTAGCCCAGCGTGCTCTAGCCCTGCTCGTCCAGACCGGTCTCACTTAGCCTACAACCTTGCCGCCTGCAACACCCGGGGCTCACCCCGCCTGCAGCACATCACCGGCCTCTTACCCAGCACGCACAGCCCACTTGAGTCGCACGGATCACCGATCCCAGCAGCACGTCTCAGACGCATAGCCCCGCCCACCCACGCCTACACAGCCTCGATCTCGATCTCGTCGCTGTTGCCTCTGCCCAGCGCGCTCCCTCTAGCCTAGGCCCCGCGGTTCGATCACCTCTCCAGCCTCGGCCCAGATCCCAGCAGCCCCAATCACCGATCACCTGCTGCTGCACCCGACACGTCTGCAAACAAGTATAAGACGCGAAGAAGAAGATGCGGAAAAAAAAAAAAAAGAGAGAAAGAAAGAAAAAAAAAAGGCAAACAGTGGTGATCCGGCCCAAAGTAAAGAGCCAGCCCAAAAGGAAAAAGACACACACAAAAAAAAAAAAAAAAAAAAACTTGACCCGGGCCAAAGTAAAGATCCGGCCCGAAAGAAACAAAAAGCAGGCCTCTGCGGCCCAGCCAAGAAAAATAACATAAAAAAAAAAAGCAAAGAAAAAAAAACAACAAGGTTTTGTGGCCCTTGCAAGAGAAAGCAGCCCAGTTTTTCTCAAGCTTAAAAACGTCACTTCGCACGCCTGCATCAACACGCGCGTGTGCTAGGATTGTTTTATTTTCTCGAAATCAAGTTTGTTTTCTTTATTTTATTTTATGATTTTAACCAAGCATTGAATTCTATTTATGTTTTCTATTTTTAACCATGCTTTATACTTTATTGTTTATGCTTTTATTCTGTTATTAAGCATGTTTAGTTAAGATAATTTTGATCATTTTAAGCATGCCTTGTTATTTATATAATTATGTTTAAGCATGCTTTAAATTTTATTGATGATGTTTTTATTATGAAATTTTGAGCATGTTTTTATTTTATTTACGCTTATATAAAGTATGTCTACGCATGCTTTATATTATGCTATTGTTTACATTTTATTTTATGCATGATATATTCTTGCTATTATTATGTGTAGTATATAATTTGCTATTATTATGTGTGGTATATAATTTGTTGTATATTTATGAAATTTGAGCATGCCATGTAGTTTATTTCTTATATATGCTATGTTTAAATGTGTTATGCTTATTTTTAGAATGCAACATATATAATCCGCTATGCCATGATAATGAAAATTCATGAGCATTATACATACATACTTACCGTGATAATGCATTTTCACGTAGCATCGAAAAAAATGTGACCATTACGAATCTTGGTCTTGAAATCTAATTCATATTTTTGGAAAATAATTTACGTGGATGTCTTTATGACTGCGTAATTTATATCTTCTCTGTTGTTTTATGTAGATGGCTGATCCAACTCGACCTGAGTTTGACATCTTGGACTCAGAAGGACTTGAGTACCATCGTTGGGTTTCCGATGTAGAAACTGCCTTTGTATCAAAAGACTACATTGCCACCATTACTGACCCCAAAGATGATGAACTATCTAATAAGGTGAAAGGAGATGCCTTACTGTTTCTGAGGCAACATATTGATCCTAGCCTACGTTGGGAGTACCTTCAGTTGAAGACACCCAAAGAACTGTGGGATCCCCTTAAGGGACATTTTGGGAACATTCATGACGTTTTGCTCCCAGAATTAGCCGTTCAGTGGAATGGAATCCGCTTGCTTGACTACAAAAGGGTCAATGACTTCAACAAGGACATGTTGAGCCTTAAGGCACGTCTCAATTTCTGTAGAAGGGAAATCAAAGAAGATGATATGATCTACAAGACTCTTACCACCTTTCCTACTTCAGCATTTATACTAGCGAACCAGTATAAGTTGGAGTATGACAACAAAAGAATCACAACATTCAATAAGTTAATAAGCCTACTGCAAGTGGCTGAGAGATATAATGAGGTTCTCTTAAACAACAATGCCAGGCCCACTGGGACAAAGAAAATTCCCGAGCCTAATTATGGAAAAATTAAAGGTCGAAAGAACTCCAATGCAAGAGGGTTTAGACGTGTTGATCACTACCCACGTGACAACCATGCACCACGTGGAAAGGGACATGGGGATCGTGGAAACAAGATGCAAAAGGAAAGAGTTGACAATGAACCATGCTATAGGTGTGGATTCATTGGGCATTGGTACAAGAACTGCCAAGCAAACAACAGAGTAGCAGCCAATTACTAGAGGTATAGAGAGTCCAAAGAACAAAAGGCCCACTATATGGAAGAAGGAGGTCATGACCTAGACGTCAACCTTACAATTGCAGACTTCAATGGCAAAGAGGAACTTGCTCAGTCAATGAATGGACTAGATTTTGACCGATCTACTTTATCTATTTATTTTCCAAAGACAGATGTGAAGGCATAATGCCTCATTTTTAATTAGACTATTATTTGGTCTTAAATAATAGTTTGATCAATTAGATTTTTGAACAAAGACCTTGATTTGATTATCGTTGGCTTATTAATAAATTTTGAATTTTATTCTGAAGCACTGAATTTATTCAAATTTATTTACTACACATATTTACATGGTTTGAAATTGACTATAAAGATGTAAAGCAACACATCTAGAGAAAAAATTATTAGAATGAAAAGATTATCATTCTACTAAAATAGAAATACTCTAAAGAATATGAGATATATTTAAAGTCACAGACGCTCTATATGGACCAAGAGCTAATTGAACCTTGTTAAAGTTTTAAAGATATTAGTGCCAATGGTTATCATGAAAAAACATAATGTAAGAATGGACTTGAATACATTTATATTACCTCTAATAAATGTGGAAGGAAACGCATTTTAGAGAACCTTATGAGTCGATCTAGTGGACTATACCAAACTATGATTCGGATCATTGAATCCTATGCAACCAACAATGAAATGTGGGAGACTGACTCATACAGACTTTGGCATGACCGCCTAGGGCACCCCGGTTGTGACATGATGATCTGTATTTTAAAGAACTCATATGGACATTCCTTCTTTCGAGTGAAAAATAAAATGGGACAAAAATCTGTCACACTGCAAGGTGTCGGTCCTAGTACTGCTCAAATGCAGTCATTGCCTTCTGAAGTACCAGAAGCACTACCTCCCTCCCATTATGCCTCATTGACTATTTCAAAGGCAAATCACTCGTTTTGTAAAGCCTGCTCTTTAGCAAAAACAGGATCAAGACCTTCCTATGCTAAACATACACAACAAAACATTCCATTCATACAAAGAATACAAAGAGATATCTGTGGACCTATCCATCCAGAATGTGGATCATTCAAGTACTTTATGGTTCTGGTGGATACTTCGACACACTGGTCACATGTCGCTTTATTATCCACACGAAATGCTGCAAAACTCCTAGCACAGATTATACATTTAAGGGCTCACCACCCTGATCACCATATCAAGTCTATAAGGCTTGATAACGCTGTGAAAAATGGCAACTTTCCTAAACTGAAAATGGGAAACTTTCTAAAAATGAAAAATAGAAACTACTGAAAATGGAAACTTACTAAAAATGATAAATAGAAACTACAAAAATAGAAACTTTCTACAAATAGGAACTTTCCCAATCAAAGAATGGAAACTTTCCTAAATAGGGTTTTATTAAGGAAATAACGCAAGAAATGCAGGGAAATGCAGTTAGAACGTCGCATTAAAATGCTCCTATCATGAGCCTGACATTTCACACTTACGCATATTTGGTTGAGCAGTATATGTGCCTATTGCGCTCCCACAGCGCACCAAAATGGGTCCTCAGAGACGATTAAGTATTTATGTTGGATACAAATCCCCAAAAATTATCCGCTACTTGGAACCCTTGACAGGCGATCTCTTTACCGCTAGATTTACAGATTGTCACTTTGATGAGACAGTCTTCCCGTCGTTAGGGGGAGATAGGAGAAAAGATTTTTCAAGGGAACGACATGAATTGTCATGGTTTGTCCCCACTCTGTCTCATTTTGATCCCCGCAGTTCATAATGTGAAAGTGAAGTGAAAAGAATAATCGATCTTTAGAACGTAGCAGATTTGATGCTTGATGCGTTTACTGATATCGCAAAAGTGACGAGATCACATATACCAGCTGCAAATGTACCTGCAAGGTTAGAAGTCCCCAACAAGGGGCACAATGCTGCAGATAGAGGCATTGCAACCACACTTAGTGGAGGTGTAACGTCCCGAGCCTAAATTCACCTGTTTACTAGTCATTTGGACGGTAAACGACCTTTACTTTTACTTTTACTTTCGGTTTAGTACTTTTAGTGGCCCTAAAAGTTGACTTTTTGTTCGGGTCAAAATTTGAGAAAATGTTCTTCATGGAAGTTGTAGAGGACGTTAAACCGAGCGCGTGCATATGTGGTACGTAAAAATCGGAGCTCATATGCGAAAGTTATAAGCGAAAATGTGAAAATTATTGTTCATGGTAAGTAGTATATATTTGAATTTTTACTGTTGGCAGGTAACTTTCCTTTTTTCTCTCTCTCTCCTCCTCCCCCGCGTTTTTCTTCCTCTCCTTGGTTCTCTCTGCAACTCCGGCCATCTCCGGCCATCTCCCTCCTCCGGCCACCTGGTGGCATAAAGCCGACATCTTTGGACTCGCCTCCGCCCCCTCTTGGCACCTGTGGTGGTAGCTCACGGCGGTTTGGCCGGAAAACGAGGCATCGGCCCGTAAAA
>BDJD01002741.1:7731-40788 GCA_002564525.1 Rosa multiflora | reverse complement strand
AGTTGATTGAATCGAACAGGGCTCGGAGTTGATTGAGTTGAACGGGCGTCCATTCCGGCGAAATTGGACGAATCAGAGTCGTCTTGCTGCTTCGCGATTCGAGTCGATTCTTCCCGGCGAGGGAGTGACAGCGTCGGAGACCGTGGCGATGTGGTCGGTGAATACCGGCGTTATACCAGGTAGAGAGAGAAGGAGGGGAGAGAAGAGAGAGAGAGAGAGGAAGTCACCGGCAGAGAGCGAGGGAGGAGAGAGAGAGACAGAGAAGAGATAGCGGGCATAGAGAGTGGGAGAGGAGAGAGAGATGGCAGTATGTAATTTTTAAATTTCTGGAGCCCAAAATCGTCATTTAACAGTTAAATTGGGTTAGTGGGAACAAAATTCTCTTGGTGGTGTAAGTGGGCTAATTTTAGCCTATTTTAGTGCTATGGGTCAAGATCCCAAAAAAAAAGGACAAAAAATAGGCCACTATGCTTCAAACCTTGGTGCTGCCAGCAACATCAAATCTATGTTGCCGCTGCAGTAGCGTGGCCATATTGTATAGTATATGCAAAAGACAATTATAATTATACAATGAATATATGTAAAATAAAAAAAAATAAAAAAAACTTGGTGGAGGCCCGCAGGAGAGTGGTGGCCTGAGGCGACTGCCTCAGGCAGCAGCCCTCAGGGCCGACTCTGTTGACTTTCTCTACGAATATTCCAAACCCAAAAACAAAGGAAAGTAACAATAAACAAGAATATTTTTACACCGCTAAAAACCCTAAAACAAGACTAGCAAGCACAGGTTTCGCTTCTTGTTCGATCGTACTCATCCGGCGACGCGTGCGGGGTTGGTCTGGCTTCTAGCCTTGATGTTGTCTGCCCCGCTGCTGGATGGGTGATGAAGGTTAAGGCTTGGGGCAGCCTCCTAGCAACTGTGGCGACTCAAAGCTGCGGAGATAGTTCAGTGGGTTTGTTTACCTCTTTCTCTTCACACATGGAGCCTAGTGTTCGATTTCGATGATGTGGGCGATGGATTGGGATGGGAGGCGGTTTGGATCCGGATTTGCATTCCTTCTAAGAGGTGTTGCTGACTGTGTTTGGTGGTTTGATATGGTTTTTGGGTGAACCCTTGTAGGGTTTTTTCTTGGTTTCCAGTTCGGAGTTCTAGATGGTCGGTGATGCTTCGTTGACGGTATCTGAGATCGGCAACGACGTGGTTCGGGTGGTACGACGTGGTTCTGGACGTGCTGGTCTCAATGGCGATGGTGCTGGGTTGTACATGTCGATCCGGCTGCTGTGCGAAGGATTGGGGCAGGGCCTGTTTGGGCCGGTTTTGCTAGGTTTTGAGTCCACTGTTTCTTTGGGCTGCCTATTGGACTTACACATCGGGGCAGGGGTTTTGTGCCCTAAACCCACTTTATTTCTCATTTTTTCATGAACCTATGTTAGTAGCTTTGTTTACTTTCAATAATTCCCTATGTATTTAGGGATCATAGCTTTGGTACTTTGCCTACAGAATGATCGGTGATTCTACACATCTAGATGCAAAGTTCTTTGATGCAAAATTCTCATCTAGGCGCTGAGAACTTTGTCTGCTATTATTCTTAATTTAGAATTATGTTATTCTGCTAGGCTCCTGCAAAAGGAGCAGATTTGTTTCAAGTGTAATGGCACCTATCCCTCTGATGTGCTGGGCCATTCTAGCCTATGTTTGCTATGAATGAATTCTTTCTTCAAAAAATATAATTGACTTTATCGAACCAACCTTTGTATAATGTAATAGGGCAATTCATTATCCATGAAACTCTAATATTTGTTGGATAAAACACATTTATTATTTCTTATCTCATGTCAATTAGGTGTTAGGGAAAAATTCCCTCACCACGCAAGTATAAAAGTAAAGATAGAAAGAAGAAATAATCAAGCCAAGAAGACAACAAGATTTAACGAGGTTCGGCCAATATCCTTGCCTACATTCTCGGAGAGTTTCACCTTTACTAATGAGAGAATTACACAAGTACAAGATAACACCGCTCAAGTTTATGCGCAACTCAAGCCCTTGTATCCAAAAGGATACCCCTTGTACACCATTTCTCAACCTAGAAGATCACTCTACCCCAACAACTATTCACACTCTTGAACACAACTCACTTTGCTTCTTTACATGAAAAACCTTAGAGTTGCTCTTGACCTCTCCTTTGCTTGTCTCCACACAAGTTTCATTCATTTATAGCCATTGATAAAAGTCTTTAGTCTCACCTCATCAATGCCCATTCATGAATCAATCACTCATCTCCCTCATTAACTCCATAGAAATTCTATAAGATCCATCATGAATTTAACCATGCATTTATTCCCAATGCATCAATTTCACCATGCATTTATACCCAATGCATGCACTTTACTATGCACCAATTTTCCATGCATAAGTTGTCACCTTGAATGCACAAACCCTAAATAGCATGCATTCATGCCATGCAATATATCTCTACCAAGAAGGGATAGACATCAAACCTAACAATCTCCTCTACCCGACTTTGGTGGAGAGCCTCGCACCACCACTTCAATCCCTGAAGTCATCTCGATCTGAGACACAACTTGTTATACCCACAAGCACTCCTTTGGCTTTGTACTTGCATGTTGCACATAATCAGAGTCATTTGCATTCGGACATAACTCGATCCCCCTGATTCAATCAGCCAATACCATATGTAATTGCCCCGAGACAACGATCACATGTTGACTCTGAATAGGACCTTGACTCGACCTCTTCCCTAGCAAAGTTTACCTTCTCACCATCATCTGAAACTTGAAAACTTGTGACTAAAGTCTCTACTATGCCTGCAAACGAGACCCGCTTCAAATACTTGCATCCTTGTGCACACTGTTTCCCTTCAACCTTCGAGGTATCAGTTTTCCTATCAGACGGAACATACTTCTACACTTTTCTCCCAACATTAGGACTATGCAACCTCGTGATACTTTCATAACTCTCCCTGTTGACGAAGCCCTACAGCCCATGGAGTCCAATTGGCTCAAGGATATTAAATTTCTCTGGAACCTTGGGACGTATACAACATCACCCAAAGTGCGAACCGCTCCTTCAAAAATCTTGAACTTCACCATTCCAACACCCATGACACAATGCCTTGTGCCATCACCCCAAGTCACAAATCCTTGGACTTGTTGGAACATATCAAAATATTCTCTCCTTGAGCAAAGATTATGAGAAGAATCAGTATCCAATATCTAATCACATTAAGAACAAGTGTAATTAACTTTTGAGATTGTGAGAAATTCTCCAAATCCATTTGAAACATGTGCTACACCAACCATGGAGTATCTGACCCTTTATCATCCTTCGCTTTCAATAATAGCAATCTGGCCTTATGTGTCCCCATTCCTTGCACTTGTAGCACTGCTTGCCCTTTTCCATACCCCCTAGATTTCGACCTACTATGTCCTCTAGATCCCCTGGCAGTTGACGTTCCCCTTTGATTTTGATCATGAGCAACAAAGACGAAACCTTGGGAATCATCTGATTTCTTCCGCTTCTCATGAGTTAAGAGAGTCGATTCCATCACCTCCAGCCATCTCTAATGTATCCTTACCATACAAGATTGTAGGGGTGATATTATCATATGAATCGGGAAGCGAGGTAAGAAGTAGAAGGGCTGGATCTTCTTCGTCAATCTTTACATCAACTCTTGCTACTTGATCTACCAATCCTTTGAACACGTTATTGTGCTCCATGAGACTCACACCTTCTCCCATCTTAAGGTTGTAGAGATCCAGCTTTAGATTCAACTTTGTCTACAAAGCGTTTTCCAAGATGAAGCTTCTCCATTTTCTCCCAAAGCTCAAGTGCCGAATCTACATCATTAACATTATTGATAATATCATCAGCAATATAAAACTAATAGTGCTAACACACCTGGACTCCAACTCTTCCCCATATTCATATGACATCTTCTCCGACTTTGTATCATCTCCCTTCAACAGCTTTGCAAGACCTTGTTGAACTAGGTCTCCTAAGAGTGGAGGGGGATCGAATCTACTAGAGCAAGGTTGTCGTACTCAATGGGAACCACCATCCTGTTCCCATAGAACCACTGACCCCCATGTAGAATTCGATTATTATTTACCTCCTATGAAATTGAAACACAAACTGATCTCCAACCTCTCATATTGATAAACTTGTGCACATCTTCCATATTGTTGGAATTGTGCTAGTGAAGCCCACTAAATTAAGTTTACTGCTGAGAAGACGACCAACCATATGGTGGTCGTCTTACTGCACAATGGCTCTAGCAAATCCTAGATCAACAGGAAGGGCATCGCAGAGAGAGAAAGAAACAGTCACGCTAGCATGGCGTTAGCTAAGGCTGGACTTGGTTGGTTCATCGCGGTTAATTAGTTGAAACAGACCACCAAACCAGCCGTTCCGTTTACTAGATTTTAGGCACCAAAACTGGTCAGAATCTTTCAACACCAACATACTTTGTTTAACCAACCTCAGTATTTCAGTTTCTGTTCGATTTTGATGAAGCACTAAATTGCCAGATCTGGTTCTCAAAATCCATGGAATAAGGCAAAAATTTTCAATGTATGCAACATTTACTTACTTTGAATAGAAAAAATCATGAATCAGAGACAACAGAAATGGAAGAAGGAAGGAATCAATATGTGAATAATTCCTAAACCCATACCCCACCCCAGTTATCAAACTAGGGCTTATTCAGGAATCAAGTCCTGATAATGAGGTGGAACCCACGTCCACTATAATACATTCATATGTTAGTACACGCATGAACTTTCATACCCTTGAATCATTCCCTTCATTCTTATTCCCATTCCAGGTAAGTAAACGTACACGTAATTTCTTCAAATCAATAGAAAAATATATAGTCGTTGTAGCACTTTCAAATCTACATATATGAGTTTCCAATTTTCTCTCAACAACAAATTCTGAACACCAATCAAAGACTTCATATTTTGATGCCCAAATTAATTAAAACCATAAAACCAATAATAACATACCTAAGAGGGAATATAATCTTAAGAGATACGTGTGAGAGAGAGTCTCTCTAGCCCTAGCGCCTCGAGAGAGCAAAAATACCACCAAACCATTCCCTGTTCGGTGGCGGCCAAGGATAGCGCCAACATCGCTGCGTTGTCATTGGGCTGGTTGTCGAACGGGTGCTTCATTGTCCTGGGCTGAGGTCAGAAGGGAAGGTGGTTTGGTTCAGGGTTTGGCAGGCGGGTGGGTGGCAGGTTTTTGGGCGGCATCTCTGAGCGTTTTGCAGTCGTTTTTTGTGCAGGGAATGCTAGTTGATCATACCCGGTGGTGGCGACGATCTTGGGGTGTCTGGGCGACAGAGCGAGCTCGTGAGGCTCGGGGTAGGGCGCCACATCTGCGGAAGCTCGTGAGGCTCAGGGCAACGCTGGCTCGTGGCGGTGCTCGACGGCGTGCTCTTCATGGGTGGCTGATGGAAGAGATGTTTTTTTTTTTTTTTTTTTTGTGGAGGGGCTTGTGGGTGGCGCTGTACTGGCAACTACAGGAAGATGAAGGTGTGGTCTGGGTTTAGGTCAACCCTCTCTTGCTGGGCGTTGAGTTGGGCCCCTTCTCTTGGGGCTGTCCTATTGGGCTTTCTAATTTAGGCTGGGGTTCTTTAGCGCTAGGCCCTTTCCTATATTTTTTTAGTTAGTCTAAATTACAATAATTTCCTTGTATTAGGAAACTAGATTTCTAGCTCCTCCAGCATAGTACTAATGGAGGATCCCCGCTAACTCTACGTATTTGATTGTATAATTAGTAAGTCTATTTCTATGTACCACTGTGGGTACTACCACTATATTCTTGTCAGTCTATGCCCTTAAATGGCAGCGGAAGGGTATGTAACGGCATATTCTGCCTTGTGCGGAATATTAATGACAATCATTGATTGATTGATTCATAAAAAAAAATTAAAAAAATTAAAAAACATACCTAAGAGGGAAGAGGTGAGAGAATAATATATATGTATGGAGCTGAGTTTATTATCTGCATTTTTTTTTAATAAAGGAATTATCTTCATATATAATAGAAAACTCAATAGAGTTGATCACAATCATATATTGTAATACATCCAGAAAATAATCTTGGAGTATTAACAAATTTTGTGCTAGACTCAAGCCAGAATGGCTATTACATACCTTTCTGCTGCCATCTAAAGACAGAACAAGAAGATATGGACATATAGTAGTACCCACGGTGGTGCATAGAGATAGATCCACTCATTAAACATTCAATGCTCCACCATTACAGAATAGCTTGAACCCTCCTTTAGTAGTACTCTAGAAGATTCGCTAGTACCATATATGTTAAAATAAACATCTTCTGCTGGATCAAAACCTCCAGGATCCCATATTTGAAACCCTAGAGAATTAGAGTCCATCAGTTTGACCCATAAAAGAGCCCAAGTCCAGCTTTGAGAGCACATTCAGACCCTTACCCAATTAGGTCTCCAACTCACTTTGGGCTCCCAATCTGAGTTTGGTTTGGGACACCAATTCAGATCTGGACACCCGAATGATTTGGGCACCCTGACACCAGTGAACACCCTCTTCTTAGCTACCAAACCAATTGCAGCCTTCACCAAAGCCACCATCTCCTTATCTGGGACTTCCGCCGAGACAACCACCATTAACCCTACGGCCACACCTGCGGAACGGAGGGCAAGGATCGTTGTCACCCTGCCTTGGCCCTTGGATTCGCGGCTTTGGTAAGAGCGAAACACAGAACAAAGCATACCCTGCAAAATGAAACAGTGCAGGCTGACCATCTTTGTACTTTCCATAGATCGAAACTCAAAGCTTTGCGCAGCCATCCCTACAAAACGAAGCACACTTCCTTGCTTCACCGCCTACAGTTTCCAGCCTTACTCCCTCGCCATCTGCAAGACCTCCATCACACCGAGACAACCGCTTGTCAACAACAATTTTAGACGTGCACGATTTGGTCCATGACGCCCAACTCTCCTTGACGTCGCAGTCCAGAAAGGCATAGTACTAGATTAATTCACTTTCCCCGTCAAAACCCATAGCATAGTTGGGTACGAAAGTGATAGTTTTGCATAGTCGGGTACTGAAGTTAAGAGTGGGCCTTAGTTCGGGTATTGTTTGTATAATTTTTTCGAGAGTTTGGGGTGGCAAATCCAGCCGAGACAATCCAGCCAACCGTATCCGTCCCGAACAAAGTTTGTCTGTAGTCGACAATTTCGGTAACTGAAGTTGTGGTATGGTACAACCGAACTGAGATGGGATAACTGGTATGGTACTGGTATTGAATTTTACAGAAATACGGTATACCCTACTGTACCACATATATATTTAATATAATATATATTTATTTTAAATATTTCTTATATTATCAATCATAGCCGTTGATTTTCTTATAATCTAACTAACAACCGTTAGATTAAGTCATTAAACCCTAATCCCTCATTCCCTCAGACGGAGACCTCAGTCTCTCTCTCTCGAACCCGAGGTCCCTAGCCCTCAAAAATCTCTCGCAGTCACTCCCTCAGACAGAGACCTCACTCACCTTAGTCTCTCTCTCAAATCCGAGCTGATCAACCCTCAAACTTTGTTGTTGTCACTCCCGCTGTCGTCCTATGGGCTCTGGCCGTAGGTGACGATAGTAGATAGGAGGAGGAAGGAGAGTTTAGGGGTGCAGAAGGGGGGGATTTCAGATCTTGTAGACCTAGAGGGGTTGGGATTTGGATCTTTGTTGCTGGTTTGGGGTCGGAGGAGATTGAAACGGATCTCGGTCGTCGGTTTGGGGGAGTTATGTTGACCAATCCTCGACGAGCAGCAGAGGTTGGATAGTTGTTGTTGGTTTGGGGTCGGCAATTGAAGCGGCGGACTGGGTGGTGGTGAATTGGGTCTGCGGCAGCTAGGGATAGTTTCCTTGTGCTAGTCCGACAGTGGTGGGCCGACAGAGAAGTCGGCACGATGGTGGTTGTCCAGCGGTGGTGGAGGGATGGCAGAGGTGGTGGTGTCAGGTTGGGGTTAACTCTGCAAGATCTGGGCTTGCCTTTCCTAGCGGGCCTAAACATTCTCCTTGCTCCTTTGGTTTGGGTTCAATTCTTGGGCTCTAGCCAGATTGTGGCCTAACTATAAACTCGGTTGGAGACCCAACCAACCGATACCAACCGAGTCTCTCGGTATACCGAGATGTTGGTATACCGACTTCTATGGGTGGTAATGGGAGAAGATTTTATGTATCAAACTAGTCCGGTACGGTAGGTGGTTTTAGGCTAGCACCTCCGGTACCGAACCGAATCCACCCATATCTGTGTGTATGAAATGTCTAGGATTAGTGGGAATATATCTAGTGTGTGCAATCCTATCTAGGGGAGCATATTTACTATCAATAATGATTTGACACCTCAGTTAAAGTAGATAGGAATGTTTGCTTTGTGTGCAGGACTAGTGTATAAATTATTCAAAACCAATAGAAATTGATAGAAACAGCTTGGTTCATTCTGGTTTGTTGCATGGTCGAACTGAAAATCGACACCAAAGTGATCGGTTTGGTGCTAATTTAATCCATTTTTAGTATTTCGATTGCAAAAGTCTACCACTAGCATCAACAATGTGATTTTGAAAGGAAAAAAAAAATTGATGACGGCATTCGACGATGAAACCTTAAGAGAGCACTAAGTGATCAGATTTCTGAAAAACAATAATAAGTTTGTTCCAAGACTCAAATTTTTGAGAATTAGAATGTTGGATGGTATCAAAGTGCTACATTAATTTGCATTAATGTCTTCCTACAAAGGGTAGGTATAGTAATGGAATCAAGTAATTTGATTTCATGAAAACTCTCTCTACTGAAACCTTTCGTTTGGGGTTTTCTGCTTTTTTTTTCTGCATCTCCTCCCTCCATGGGTGTTCTACTGAGGTCATGGGTGTTTTCCTGCTTTCTGTCTGTTTCTTCGTTTCTTTCATGGGTCTGTTTGATATATTTCCTTTTGTTTTCCTCTTTATTCCACATTTCTATTCTTTTTCTCTATCAAATTCTTATCCCTCCATATTGTCGTTGTTTTCAGCAGCTCTTGTCCTATTTCTTCTGCCATCCTCTGTAAATTTGCTCCTTGGAGCACTTCTTTAATCAGCATTCACCGTACACAAAAATACGTTCTCGGATGTGCAATAGGGGGCTGATTATCCTTTGGGTGGCTACCCCTTTGATCCAATTTTGGATCTTGTTCTTTTTTCTTTTTTTTTCATCTGGTTTTTCTGGGCCTGGCTCTGTTGATGGCAGAAAACGATCTCTGTTGCAGAGTTGATTTAAGACTTGTTCTTTGTTGTGGATCTTGATTGAAGTCGTTTGGAATCATCAGCGGTGTACCCAAGATTTTCTTGATCTTTGCAACAACTTGCAATTTTCAACGCGGTGGTGACGGCGTTGCAGCAACGTTCTGCTCCTTGTTGGGTGGTTTTTATTTGGGCTCTCCTGGTCTGCTCCTTGTTGGGTGGTTTTTATTTGGGCTCGCCTGGTCTGGACTTATGGTTTCTTGTTGGGTCTGTTTTGTTTGTATGGGGTTATTTATTTTTTATTTTTAGTTTGTAAGATTTGTTTTTTTGTTTTTTTTTTGTTAGAATAGACTTTATTTTTTAATAGAGGAATAAACCTCAGTCAAGTACATGATGTAGCGAATAAGGACCACTACAAATCCAAACGTGAAAATCAGGAAACATAAGCGCACGTTTAGCTAACATATGCGCTGCTTGATTACAATCACTTAGAGAGAATAAACATATAATACAAGAAAAGCTAGGAAACAATTATTTAACAGCAGCCAATAATGCACCACCATCAGTAGCCCAGCTTTCTTCATTATAATTAAGAGAATTCACCACCTCCTTAGCATCCATCTCCAGCATCACTGAAGAATATCCACAGTTTCTAGCCAAACACAGTCCTAAAGAGGCAGCATAAAGCTCTGTTGCCCTTGAAGAGAAATTGCCATGCAAACCTTTAAGAGCCACAAGTAAGATAGATCCATCCCAACTGCAGGGTTTGTAATCTTTTTGCAATTAATAAATTATAGTTTTTTTGTGAAAAATAAATAAATAAATAAAGCAGGCATGGTAGGTATTGTCTCGTAAAGAAAAAGAGAGTGAGTAGGTATAGCCTCTCAAATAAAAGACTAAGAGAGAGTAGGTCAAGTCAAGCATGGATTATTGAATAGTATGGCCTTTCCCTTTCCACACCTATGGCCTTTCCACACTACGTAGAAATAATAGTCGGAACTTGCCACTTCATTTCGTTCTTGGTTCCACACGTTGGACTCGAACAACTAAAACATCAATACTTTACACATAAGAAATTACCGGCGTTCGCATATGAAGAACAAGTCGGCACGTACAAGCTAGGCAAGGCATTCCTTTATTTTCCAGGCTTTGCGCGTCTAAGCGTCTTAGACTTCAAAAAGTCTTCCACCCTTTTTGGTGTTTTCTCACTCATTCGAGCCCTATTTATAGGCTTCAATTCTTTCTTTGGAACATATACTCTCATCAGACATCAGTAGTACTCAGATACAATTCCATTTGAAGAGAAGAGAGGTAAACAGATCAAGAAAGAAGGAAAAGCTAGAGAGATCGAGATGGAGAGCCAGAAGAAGATGATGGTTGTTTTTGGGTTAGTTGCGGCTGTGTTTTTACAGTGTGTGGCGGCACAGACGACCCATGTGGTGGGAGATAGCGTAGGCTGGATCATACCACCGAACGGTGCACAACAGTATGTCACATGGGCGTCTGGTCAGAAGTTCGTAGTTGGTGATTTTCTGAGTATGTTTCCCATCTCTAGCTTCTTAATTTCACTCATATATCATTACCATCATCTTCTTCTTATTGTTGGGCATTGTTCAATGATCAATTAAGTCCTCTAAATAACTACAAATTCCAACATTTGATCAATTCCTTAACCCACTCTATTCTTAACTATCAATCGCAGTTTTCAACTTCACGACAAACTCACACGACGTTCTGGAAGTACCCAAAGCATCGTTCGACTCTTGCAGCTCCACCAACCCAATTGGCAACATCATCACCACCGGCCCGGCCAACATCACTCTCACCTCCTCCGGCGAACACTACTACATCTGCACTTTCGGCCGCCACTGCCAGTCCGGCCAGAAGCTCGCCATCTCCGTCTCAGCATCCGCCACGTCACCCGGATCCTCCCCTTCTGCACCATCTCCATCTACCACAGCTGGCACCACGCCGGGGGTGACCGCGGTGCCGCCAAGCTCTTCATCCCCTGCTGTTGGGGCTGGTTTCGTTTTGTGCTCGTTGTCCCTTGTAATGGGATTGTTCTTTTAGAGGCATATATACATACTGTAATTTATTATTATTATATCCCATTGTTCATTTTGGATATTTTGAGAGATCGATAGACAATAAGGTTAATGTTGATTGTAATTTGATTTTTAGCATGATGATATATTTTTGGAGCACATGATTATCGATAAGTTCTTGATTTTTTTTAAAAAAAAATTTTGATCTCTATAAATATTGAATAATGCTCATACAATTTATCTTCTCGAATCAACAATCTTCACAAGCTATATATATATATATAGTCTTTCTACACGTGTATATGCTAATGTTTTAGAAGGGACATAGCTTAGAGCATCTCCAACCATTTAGCTATAAGTCATTTTGACTTTGGCTTTTTGGTAGAGGGATCTCCAACCATGCTCTTGCTTTAGTTATTTTGACTCTTGAGTCATAACTGGAGTCATTTTGACTCAAGTTTGTAGAACGAAAGCCAAATTTGTTTGGCTGAAAAAATGGTGGGCCCCGCTGCATGTGCTGCAATTGTAGTTAATTAATTCTCGAAAATGATTAATTTATTAAATGACTTTGGCTTTTGACTAAAAATTGTTGGAGATGCAAAAATTGAATGAATAGTAATGACATTAGGGGAGTCATATTTTGCATATGGTTTTAGCTTTTGACTAAATGATTGGAGATGCTCTTACGAACGCAAAATGTCATTTCTATTGTACTGATGTATATATATGCACATATTTGCACTTATTTTGTTTTATTATTGCTTGAAGTTCATCCTTTTTAGAAATGAAACACTGTCAATCTAAATATTTATTCATATTTTCCCAAAATTAATAAAATGTAACATGCCGGGATAATAGTTTTAACAGTTTTATCACACAGAAAATCTTCCAATATTGTACAAAATAATTAACAAACAAAAGATAAAAAGTGCTCCCATCCCAACTACTGAATAAATAATTTTATTTCTCGTATCCACTATTCACTATTTTACTTTTTATGTAAAAAAAAAAAATTACAATTTGAGTGTTACAGCATTCTTCAGTTTTGAAAGTTTGGACTACAAAAAGCAATTCAAAGCTTGATCAAGTCTACCATTCATTCATGACGGATATCAAACTCAACATGTCAAAATCCACAGCGAAGAAATCATCCCCTATCGGCAAAAAATCAAATGCTAGAGTGTGACAAGTGTGGTGATACAACCACACAACTAACATTAAGAAGAAGCATCTCATTCTCTCTCACATCGTGTCCCAAAATAGTAGGGACACATGTAAAGGCATATCACCAACATGTTGATAACAAGAAGGCACTAAAAATATAGTGAAGTGAAATTTACACTCCATGCTACAAAAAAACAAAATTTAATATATTAAATAAAAAATGTGGATTATAAAATAAGAAGTGTGAATTTCACTCCTCAAAATATTACACATAGCTCAATAGAGTAGGGACATGTTTGACCTAACAAAATACCAATAAACAAAAACTTAACCAAAAAACATGACTGCAATGACCAACTCTCCTTTACCAAAAAACCAACTATAGCCACCTTGTGACTACTGCCAGCAGCATCAGAAATGAGATCAACGATACAAGATAATTTCACCTCACCACCACAACCACCCGCGCTGCAACGTTCCAAGAAATAACTTCTAAAAAAAATCTACAGCCACCCAATTCCACCACAACCACCAACCCACCATCCTTGATGAAGTCTCTTAGATAGATCTGACCTAGCCTCCATGAGTCCACCAGTTTCATTCTAGTCAAGATCTAAGCCACTGATCAGCACCCCACCACCTATGGCCATTGTTCGTCGACCCATAACCATAAGAATCGGCGGTTAGGCACGAAACTAGGGTGGGAATGGGTTGTGCTGTAGCCCACCTTAGTTTTTTGAAAAAAAAGAAAGAAAGAAAAAAAAAATAATATATATATATATATATAATTAAGATCTGTAATAAACTTCCTCAAATCAAGCATATCAACTCAGCCATTAAGTTCAGCAAAGAGATTAACTAGGACAAACTAGCCACATTTAATTTCTCAAAATCAAGAACTTGATGAGGCTATAATTGTGGATCATGCTTCTTATGTAACCATCAGTTAATGCAACTGTTGTAGTCTCTCTTTTTTAGAAGTTTTGATTGGCCAAACTTTAATTACCTTCTAAAATAGTCTTTGTAGGCATAGTATATTTTTGTTAGATTTCATAGTGAGCAATACGCAAAAATTTCTACCCATTCCAATATATGTAGTAGAACAGGCTAAACAGCAAAGGAAAGAAAAAGAAAAAGAACTTGACAACATGAGTGTAGGTACAAGTTTCTTGTGTGTGTGTGTTGGCATCCCTATATAATGCTCTAAAGAAGTCACCCGAGTCAGTTTGAGTTGGGTTGAGTTAGTCCCGTGTGTCGAAGAGTGTTTGATTTAGGAAAGTATCTTTTGAGTTTAATATTTTTTATTTATATAAAGATATTTTGCTGTTGATCAAATCAGTTTATTGAAATCCTAGGTATTTTAGGATTTGATGTTTTTTAATTAGTTATCCTTAATCAAAAAGTTTTTGTTTCCTAATAGGAATATAATTAGGGTAGAATCTTGGTTGATTGGAACACACGTTGGTTTTGAATATATTCAATAAAAGAGACGTCCATTTGGGTGAACTATGGACGCAAGAATTATTTGAGTAGTCTTGCTTGTTTGCTTAAGATTGAATCATCATAAGAGTCAAAACACTTGGTCCACGTTTAAGTGTTCTTGGTCATTTGTTCATATGTATAAATTCGATCAGTAGAGAAGCTATGAAGAAAGAAGAGTGATAATTGGTGATCGTTCAAGTGAAGAAGGAGTCCAAAATTGAAGACAAGCTTCGTGTTAGTTTTGTCTAGTGATTGTAGCCGAGCTAGTGCTACTTGAGTTTGTAAAGAACATATCCTTCATCATAAGTGAATTAACTTTATTTTTGGTTCTCAAGAGTAAGAGCGCCGCAGTGTTTTTAATCTCATACTTGAGGTTTTCACTGCGTAACCAAAAGTTGTGTGTTCTGTGTTATTTTTTGGTTGCTGCCCAGTAAGGATTGCAACGTGCCTATCAATCCTCATTTTCCAGAAAAATGTTTCATCCAAGTATTTTCAATTAGGTTAGTTTAGCCTCCCTCAATATGACTTTCTAGTTCTTTTTCCTATTGACTGTCCAACCATGTAGAACCACCCAAACTGTCGTCCCGACCACAATAGAGCACAATGAAACCAGACAGTTGGACTTAGGATCCGATTCGCGGTTAGTAGACCCGTTCCAACATCCCCCACCTATTTAGTTTAGCTGCCAAATCGAAAAACTTGACACAGCCATTGCTGTCATCTGGAGGAAAATAGAACCAATCCTTGCTGTCTCACCACTGGGAAACTAGCTAACAACCTAGAAGAAGAAAGAGTTTCATTTGGCTGCACTCACTGCATATCAATGAAGCCAGAGGCATCACAGTTGCACAGGAGCCGTAGAACTAGAATTGTGGCAAAGAGGAAGTAAGGTTGGGTCACGCATCGAACTGTTTAGAGTAAAACCTAATCCTGTTTTCAGAATTTCAAGATATCAATGGAGTTATATTTCTACTAAAAAAATACATCAATTTGAATTTGTTGATATCCAAAATATCAGAGTAATTGCATTAATTTTTTGTAATCATCATGTCCTAAAAAGAGAAGATATTAAAATAAAATTAAAAAATTAAAAAATTAAAAAATTAAAAAATTAAAAAATTAAAAAATTAAAAAATTAAAAAATTAAAAAATTAAAAAATTAAAAAATTAAAAAATTAAAAAATTAAAAAATTAAAAAATTAAAAAATTAAAAAATTAAAAAATTAAAAAATTAAAAAATTAAAAAATTAAAAAATTAAAAAATTAAAAAATTAAAAAATTAAAAAATTAAAAAATTAAAAAATTAAAAAATTAAAAAATTAAAAAATTAAAAAATTAAAAAATTAAAAAATTAAAAAATTAAAAAATTAAAAAATTAAAAAATTAAAAAATTAAAAAATTAAAAAATTAAAAAATTAAAAAATTAAAAAATTAAAAAATTAAAAAATTAAAAAATTAAAAAATTAAAAAATTAAAAAATTAAAAAATTAAAAAATTAAAAAATTAAAAAATTAAAAAATTAAAAAATTAAAAAATTAAAAAATTAAAAAATTAAAAAATTAAAAATAAAAAAATAAAAAACCGTTTGCCCACCCTAGCTTTACATATGCAGCGAGAATCGAATTCATGACCATTAATGTTAGAATTATAACTTACCAACATATTACATCTCACTGACACTAAAAAAAAATGTATACCTTCTAAACTAGGTAGAATACTAATAAGACCATATAGAGGGAAACATGTTCCACACGCTAGGTTAGAGGAAAGCTTGTCGCCATCTTCTCTTGTTCTCTTCCGGTTGCGTTGCGGCGTGCGTCAGGCATGGTCGGACGGGATTTGGGATCAGGGATTTGGTCTGGTGATCGGAGAATGGGGCGGAGTTGGTCCAAGCTTGTTGGATCTCAGTTTGTGGCGGTGACTGCAAGGGGAGGGGGTGTGTGGCAGCAGGGAGTTTCCGGCTGTATGGCGTCGTTCAAGCATTCGGATCTTGCAGCAGGGATTAAGGAGGACGACGGTGGGTTTGGAATGGACGACAGTGGGTGTCCAATTTCTGGTGTTTCTCGTCATTAGGGATTTGGGCACTCGAGTTTTGAGGCAGAATTGGTGGAGGATGGCAGCTGCTGGTTCTCTGTAGGCAATGTTTGTTCGACGGCGGCTGGGGTCCGAGAGCGGCGGCGGAGCGACGATCTGGGAGATAGGAAGGTAGCGGTGGTGCGGCAGCAACTGTTTTGGGCTGGATCCAATATTTGGGCCCTCTTTGCCCTAATTTGATTGTGGGCCTGTCCTAGGTCTAGTGGTATTTGGGCATGGGGCTTCACCCTGGGCCCATTAAGGTTTATTTATTTCTTTAATGTTGTTTATTATTTATGTTATTTAGTATGTTTGCACTTTATGCGAGCAATAAATCCCTATAGTAGTTGTGTAAGGCTAGTCGGGCCTTGTGCCTATGTATGCACTCAAAGTGACTTGTCTGCTCTAGGTAGGCGGCGAGATTCTTGCTTCGTCAAATGGTCGCTGCCACCTAGTGGCAGGGTGAAGCTAAGTGTCGATGTATTTATTCTCCGACGGCAACATAGTGGGAAAACTGGAATAATAGTAATTATGCTATGTTGTAATCAGGTTACATATCGAGTTATCTTTCCGTTATGTCACCGCTATGTCGAAGCAAATGGAGTAGCCAATAAGACACTCTTTGCTAATTGGTGCTTATTAGAATACATGCTTTCTGTAGAGATTTCTGATACTATTTTGGGAAATACTTTAGATGTTTATTGTAATCAGGGTTTAGGCTTTATGTCCCCCCCTTATATTCGACAGTTTCATTAATCAAGATTTGAGGGCAGCCGCACTAGCCCTTTATTCAAAAAAAAAAAATGTATAGTATCTCCCTCTCAAAAAAAAAAGAAAAAAGTCAAGCAATGACTTACTAGTGTAACCTTCTATTCCACGTAATAATAATGCTCGTAACTTGGCACTTCATTTGGGTCTTTGGTTCCTCAAAGTTGGACTCCCAATGCACACATTACATATACAAATGACCGGCGTTCACATATGAAATTATGAAGAACCTGTCAGTACGTACATGGCATGCCTTTATTTTCAAGGCTTTGCCGCGTCTAATACTCTTCCTCCCCTTTGGCCTTTCCCCACTCATTTGAGCCTTACATATAGGCCTCAATTCTCTCAATTCTATGCAACATTATTCAATGACATCAATCAGTATATATTCACATACAATACAATTTGATTCAATTATTTGATCAAAGAAAAGAGAGACGGATAAAGAATGAGATGGAGAGCCAGAAGAAGATGATGGTTGTTTTTGGTTTAGTTGCCGCCGTGTTTTAGCAGATTGTGGCAGCGCAGACGGCGCATGTGGTGGGAGATAGCATAGGCTGGACCATACCACAGAACGGTGCTCAAGAGTATTTCACTTGGGCGTCTGGACAGAAGTTCCTAGTTGGTGATATATGTTCTGAGTATGATTCCCATCTCTAGCTTCTTAATTTCACTCCCATGTATCAGCACCATCATCTTCTTTTCAATGTTGCATATACGAAACCAAATTTTTGGGTTCCTACTACTATTACCATATTTTCTGGATATACCATTAAAATCCTACATCTTTTTTTTCACTGATTAAATCTTTCACACTGTAGGTTAGTACTTTTTAATTACACTATGCCAATAATCTCATCAGATGACAGAGTTCAGACAACAGACAGATTGTTTTCCATCATCTGATATATTTTAATGACAAACAATTCAAAAGCTGTTGTCTGAATATAGCAACATACCATAGTAAGTTAGTTTTGAGAATCAAGTTTATTTTCAAACAACAGTTATCTGTCGTCTCATCAAAGGACATAAATTGATTTCGATTCGTGTCGTAGCTGATTTTTTTTTTTTTTTGTGTTCAGACAACATATATCTGTCGTCTTCTTAAAGGAGATAAATTGACTTTAGATTTTGTCATAGCTATTTTTTTTTTTGCGAAACATGAAGGAATTTAGTTCCAAACTTTTAATGATTTATCTCTCCGGGACGAATTTATCAAACTCAAAAGAATGGTTTCGCGCTGCACAACAATGCTTTCGCTCCCCAATTTTCAGATTCCCTCCTCATCCTTTTCAAAAAAAAAAAAAGAATCCCTCCTCATCCAATTTTCTTTATTCCCTCGTCACCCACATCGAACTCCCTCTTGGCTTGCTCTTTACAACAGAACAAAAAGAAACAAATTGGTTTTCTCTCCTTTAACCCAAGCCTACTCAGATCTCGCCTCCTAATCTCGTAGCCATGTCCAAAGCTCATGTCTCCCCCGACATCAACGTACTCCGCAGCAAGGAGTACTGGGACTCTGAGTCCATCACCATCCAAAGGAGGTAAGTGAACCCTAATTCTCTAAACCCTAATCTAATCTAATTCCTCAATTTTTTTTCAATCTGATTTTGGTTGTTATCGGTTTTGGTTTTCTAATCAAGGTTTTGGTTTTGGTTGTCAACTGGGGATGAAGGGGATTAGACGGAGAAAGGGGAAAAAAAGAAAAAGGAATGGGGACAACGAACAGAGGAGGACAAAGGGACGGAAGAAAAGAATAGAGGAGAGGGAAGAAGAGAAAAGAAAGAAGCGAAAGGAAAAAACAGAAGAAAAGAAAAAAGAAGATAGGAAGGGAGAAAGAGATAGAGATTTTGGGCTCAATGATAAGTTGGTCTTATGGAGAGTTTCTGTTCTAGAATAGGATTTTGGTCCAGGAGTTTCGGGTACTGCAACTAGGAGGAAGATGTGAGAATTTGATCTCATGATCATGGAACTTCACCATCAAAATTCTGGATGTTGAAGACTTCAAAGAAGTTTGGCATAACTTCTTGAGCCTTGCTTTCATGCTAGTTCTGGTCCTGTTTAGATTTGAGGTGAGTGACTTCTTTACTTTACAATTTTACTTGATTTCTATATTGCTCTATTGGTTTATGCTTTGAATTGAAATCATGGTCTTGAGAAACGATAATCTGCCAAGTATTAGTTCTCTTAGTGATTCATTTGTGATGATTGAGTATATGAAGAGCGATGTGGTCTCTTAGTATGTCATTTGTGATGATTGAATACATGAACATCGATGTGGTTTCTTTTCTTGGGGTGGTTTGATTTTCACCTGTTATTCTGCACCGTATGAGTGGTTTTTGTTTTGAGCAATTATACTTTGATTTCTTAAACCAACTTGATTGTAATGTATGCTTTCTATTTCTATTCTGTAGGTGGAATATTGGTAGGAATGGCGGGTCCTTCTGGGGCTGGAAAGTTTGTGTTTACTGAAATGAACTGATGGCAACTTATGGTAAGTCAGTAGCTCGCGGTCATATCCATGGACAACAACAATGATGCTAGTCGAATTGTTGATGGCGACTTTGATGGTAAGTCAGTAGCTCAGCTGCTTCTCTCATGTTATAAAGCTTTGTAGATTTCTTTTCTCTCTCTCTCTCTCTCTCTCTCTTATCAGAAAGTAAAATAATAGATATGTTCTTGCATAAGTTTCCTAGGGAGAGGGAGATAAGTTGTTCTTTATTTTCATACAGGTTGAGGAAGCTTATCATGTCCCTGGACGTATTAAATATGAATTTCTAACTGTTGAAAAAAAAAATTGAATGTAGTGAATAATGAATATATCTGAGCTTGCTTATTGAAATCAGAATCCTCTTTTGTCATTGAAGGATTCAGCACTGTTAAGAATCTTAATGTTGACCTTTCATCTCAAAGTTATTCCCCACACACAAAATGCATCTTAAGAATGGTGATGATTATTTTTGTTAATTAAGAGAATGCTTCTAGGTGCTAAATAGTGGCTTATTAAAATTATTTATTGATAGAGATTGTATTTTCTACAACTTTTCATATTATTTGATCTGGCTTAAATCTTATGTTAAAGAATGTACTGGTGACAGGATAGTTGAAGTCTCAAGCTCCCATATTGTGATCATTGAGGGCAGCTATGCTGTTAGTGAAAAGTTGCGGCCTTTATTGGATCTACGAGTATCTGTCATAGGTGATGTTCACTTTGACCTTGTTAAAAGGGTTTTATGGGACATACAGCGAGCTGGCCAAGAACCAGAAGTAATAATTCATCAAATATCTGAAACAGTACTTCTCTGCTTCCCTCATTACCAATAAGCACTTGAGAAATTGTTGTTTTCCCAGAAGCTCTGAACTTCTTTCCCATGTACAGGTATACCCAATGTACAAGGCCTTTATCGAGCCATGTAAAAATTATCAAAAAGTTCAATCCATTTATTGGATTTCTAAGTCCCACTTACATTTTAAAGGTTAATCTTTATTCCTTTATGTAAATGTGCTTGTGTTGGTGTTGATTGCTAACCTGAAGTTGTTACACCTGCATCTTCACTGAGGAGCATACATAAGCCAAGGAGGAGACCTATGACACACACCTTCTACCACCTGGTGAAGATCCAGAATCTTGCCAATCATATCTTAGGATGTGGGAAAACATGGGAAATATAGTCTCATGTTTGAGGGTTGCCTTTCAAATTTTAGTTTCTATATTTTGTGTGAGATGAGATATATTGTGAAGGACTTACTTAGGTCAAAATTATATATAGCCTTAGCCTTAAATGATAAGAGATATATCCAAAAGTCAATATATTTTCAAGTACATGATTAGACAGCGTGCTTCCTAGTTCAAGAGTGGGTGACAGATAATCCATTTGTTATATCACCAAGAATAACTTTTGAGGTTAGTGTGCATCTTCTTGGTGGACTAATGGCTCTGGGATACACAATTGCTACTATCCTTAAAAGAAGCAGTTATGTATTCTTCAATGATGGTTTGGACATGGGTTTATATGAGGAAGGATGATGGAGATTACACAGCAACAAACACATTACTTGTCTTGCCCCACTCTCAGAGAGGTAAGAAGGCACTTGACCTTGAACGTGGAGTTATATGTTGTGGGATTTAGTTTACCACCACAGAATTTGGCTTCCATATATTGTTCTTTTTTTAATGAAGCAACACACATTCAGAAACCTGGAAACCACAATGATGTACCATACATTCATCAGAACTCGGAAATATAAACTACAATATACCATTCATATAGAAACTAGAAATTGCTTTGTACCATATATTCATCAAAAACCAGGAAACCACTAACAACATTGTACTACCACTTCAATCAGCCACCAAGTGACCAAACTACATCAATTGTTTCAAATTTTCAACAAAGTAAAACAATCCAGCCTGAAATTGAATATTTTGCTAGGGTAAAAATGATTGATAATAGCAGCAAAAGCCGTTCATTTAGTAAGGCAAAAAACCATAATAACTGAACATCGAACAACAGAATTCAAGCAAAATTCAGTTGTCTGAAACAACCAGAATCCATAGATAACTCACCGTAGATGTTGTTGGAATAAAGTTCACACAACAGATTTCCCAAATTAACTTCTAAAGTCTACACATTCAGTCGACACTTTATTGTTGTCTCATATTAGATCAGACAATAGACAATTGTTAAAGTCTGTTGCTAAAGTTATACTACAACAACATTTGACTGTCGTTCTATATCATATTTAACTACATATACTTACATTTTGTGCATATCTGGGCACATTCAGACGACATAAATATTTTTGGTGTCTGTCGTCTGAGTTACCTTCTGACGTCGGGCTTGACTCGTCGTCCCGTCGTCTGAACGTCAATAAGATATCAGCTTACTAGACGACATATTTTTTACATATCTGACGACTGTCATTATCTGTCATCTGATGAGGTTATTGGCATAGTTTTATGTGCTCAATCAAATTACCATGGTCAATTAGCTTAACAGTATGCCCAACACTTTTATTAACAAAATTTTACAGTTTAATAGCTGCAACCCTAGGCGATGACACAATTATTTTTATAGGCAAAATTAACCCACTTTTCAAAAATCCCAATGGAAATAACATGTATGTGCACTGATGGTTTGAGTTTCTTTTTATTTTTTTGGAATGGTCTAAGTTTAATGTTCTCAAACTTACTATTTTCAAACGAATTTGAAGTAGACAAACAAAACCTGCCTGTGGATGTTGATCAGTCTACTCATATGGTAATGAAATTAAGGTCACCTCCAACCCAAGAAGACAAAGTGCTAAAGGAGCATTTTTTAGCCCAATCCAACTCTAATCCAACAAGTTAAGGGTCAAAGTGTTTAAAATTAGGGCTATAGGTGAGTTTGAAGGGCTAAATTTAGCCCTAAAGATGGTCCTTTGCTCCTTTAAAAAAATTGGATCAGAATGTTGTGGCCCACGAATTGGGAGTGGATGTGACATAAGCATGACGTCAGCAACTAGCTGACGTCAGCTAGCCGTTGCGTGTTTTTTTTTTTTTAAATAGCCATTGATACGTTCTCCCGTTGGCAACTAACATTTGCAAGATGATCTTGTCCAACACCTCTAGAGTCTGCTAGGTCAAGCACCATGAATTTGATCTTTGCTATGTGATTGAGTTTTCAAAGCTTTCAATTTGTGATTTTAATAATTGTCAAGGTTGTCACTGACAAGTGTTTGCATTTTCTTACTTTGTTGTGTTCGTTTTTAAATGCTTTTGTCATGAATAAAATAAATATTAAAAATATGATTCCATTTCGAATTCAACTTTATTTCATTTCGAAATCAGCTTTATTCTATTTCGAAATTAGTTTTAATCAATGGTTTTGAAGACGTTAGGATCCGGCATATTTTCAGGGAATGCAACTATACTACTGATGCTCTTGCTAAGGGAAGTCTCAGCCATGACTATGGTATTGTGATTTTTGACACCCCTCCCCCTCATGTTGCTAGTGCTTTCACTGATGACTATGGTATTGGATGACTGAACGTTCACGCATGTATAATTATGGGATTATATATATCGATTTTTATTTGTGTAAAAATCTGGGGCGTGACAAATTTCTTAACCCAAAATCAATCTCCACAAATCTCACACAGAAATCATAGCATATAAGAATTTAAAGTTCACTAATCATTTAGCAAAAGCTAGGGCTCTGGCATATTGTTGAAATCAAATCAATTAAAGTTAATCATGTATTTCAATCTGCAGGTTTATTTTAAAGCGTGCAACTGATCACAGAACTCTGCACAAACACATTCTAAAATTGCATTAAATATATTCATGTATTTTCATTCTGAATCTTGGCATATGCTTACAGTAACTTAAATTTGGCCTATAGCACTGTATAGTTTTTAAGATCAAACACCTTGAATAGACTTATCAAAATGGATAACAAAAATTAGATAAATCAAGAACAAGATGACCAAGAGAACCGTACTAGAAAGATGAAATACTTACCCATCTTCTGCAGAATAAGTGAGAACCTTCCCATTTACATCATCAAACTCTATATATGTAATTAAAAAAGGAAATGCACATTGGTTTGGGAATTTGCAGCAATGATAGATATATATATGCATGCACCCAAGCTTCTCCAAATTCTAATAGAATGATGAAGTAGAGTTGTAAACTGGATTATCAATTATATCCAGCTCATATATGCTTCATGGAACCACTCAAGCATATCATGCTAGGCACAAAGTGTGTATAGGTCATGTCCGGAAAAATCCATTAGACATGTTGTGCCATGTAGTTTGAAACCTGTTTGAAAGATGGTCTGTACAGCACTAGCGCCATCTCAACTTGTTTTTCATCTCTATTACTTTTTCCGTGTAACAATCATGTGTAATAGCGTGTAAGCTATTACACATGTACACACCATCTTTGAACAAAAGTAAAACAAAGAAACTTGGCAATGACTTGTGAAGAATGAAGATGGCCATAAGTGGTTATACAATATCTGATATACAATCTGAACACGCAAGGGTTCCATTTTCAATTATTCACAAAACTTAAAAGGCTACCTCCTTTCACTCTTCAAAATCCGGGTATTGGATGGGTTGCAGCAACCATTTTGTCAAAAACGTCATCGAATATTGCTTGAGTTTTGGCACCAGATACCTCTACACTTATCTGATTGCAAATGTGTGATTGTTATGTGGTATAAATCAATTAACATCTACGGAAGTTATGACCTTCTAGATTAAAAATCTGTTTATCATAAAGCTAAAACAAACAGAGATGTCATCTTGATCACAGCATGCATCATCGGATCATCACATATTTTGTATTATGGTAGCACTTTTCATTTCCCCAGTGCCGCGTAGGGAATATAAAGTAGCACTGCTACAAAAAAGCCATCATACGATGGTGGATTTGTGTTGTATGATGACCAAACTCACCGTGATCTAAGTGTGATTGAAAAATCAGACAACGGTGATTTCACCGTTGTGTGATAATGCTTTTCTCAACAGAATTCTATTTTCCGTTGTGTGAATTCTGTGCAGGCATGGCATGCGAAGGGAAGCCTCTGGACAGTCAGACAACAGAAAAAGAAATTTGTCGTTGTGTGAGATTCATAACACACAACGGATATAATTGATTCTTTGTTGTGTGAGATTCATAACACACAACGAGTATAACTTATTCTTTGTTGTCTGAGACTAATAACAGACAACAGATATAACTCATTCTTTGTTGTCTGAGGTAAGCAACACACAACTGAAGTGAAATTATCTCCTTTGTCTGTTGGTTACTCAGACAACAGAGATGATTTTATTTTCGTTGTGTGTTATGAATCTCACACAACAGAATTTTGTTTTCTTTTGTTGTTGGTTGTTAGTTCACACAACAAATTCTTTTTATCAACCATTGTGTGAGCAACATTAGGTTTGTTGTCTGAGCTTGGTTCTTACAACATTGTTTTGAGCTGTTGTTTGTTCATTACGTATTCCATACCTGGAATATCTTTTCATAAATAATGATCCATATTACCACATAAAACCACACTGATTAATCCATATCATATAAGTTTTTCAAACTTCCAAACATTCAAGTTATTAGATAATGTACCAAACAAGAAAGCCTTCCTAGCTACTACCTATACATGAATCAAAAGCATTATTCCTAGCTGCTCGCTAGACCCATGAATCAAACTTGGTAACTCATATGCTGAAAGGAGGTAATCCATAGCACTTGCTTCTCGAGCTCTAAGATCCCAGTCTAAAACTCATTTACGTTGCTTCTCGAGCTTTGGATCATTACCGCAGAGTGGGCATCCTTGTTATGGCTCTAATGTCTTCCTTCCCAGTCCTCACTGTCATAATTGACGACTGTTGAAAACCAGAAAAATGTTAACAAAGACATAAGCAACATAAAAGGACCAGAAAATTAAATGAAATGTTACATGACAATATCTGCAGCAATAACTGATGCAAAATGAAAGAGAATGAATGAAAGAGAGTTAAGTGGTGATGCATAATCATTTTGGTTGCTATCATTTATGCCATTTAAATAGCTCATTAGTATTTAAGACGTTGTCATTTAAGTGCAGAGACGATCCTACAAAGAAAGAACAATAGTCTAGTTAAGAAAAGATAAATGAATCTATCAATTAACGATGCCAAAGAGCAATGCCTGCAAGACAAACCAACTCTATAACACCCAAAATAAGTCCTAGACAAATGTATACAGAGCTAGAGCAATACATACTGAACAAATCAAACCAGGCTAGGCATGAACTCATATCACAAATTCAAGGTAGTAAAACATAAACTGAGTCATTGATTAATAATTCCAGTGCACTAGCAACCAAATAACTGCAGGCCAAGGGTACCCTCACAGATGACTGAAATGAAGAACTAAAATGAATGAAACTTTGTATAATTAAGCAAATGCAATTCCAAATGCCATTACATAGGCTTGGCTTATGTGTATATAGAGAAAATATATATATGTTATGCTTTCTCACACAGAACGAGAGAAATGATAGTTTAAAGACGATTAGTTTCTGATCATACTTATGAGCCATGAAAGGATGGTCTAAATGCAACCAGCACATTGAACAGGCATTAGCCATGTTACACATAATATGACTCAATAGCCACTTCCAGTATTGAATATCTTGACTCTAGAGTATATAAGTTAGAAATGAGCCAGAATTTTGATTATTCAACTGTGCAACAAGTACCTGCAAGATTTTCCAGTGATGAAATCTATAAAAGTCTTCCACACATGGTTCCAAAAGCTTTCAATGGAGTCCAAGAAACCAGTTGTTCCTGTCTTTGGTGGCTTAAAGGGATTACCCTGCAACACATAATGACTTGAGTGGCTCATATAAATCAACTGTAGAAGGTTATAAAATTAGAGTCCTTAAGTATAGCTGCATTCAAGATCCAGAAATGAGTCCAAGCGTGACTACTTTAGACCATTTTATCATCACTATATGGCTTGGGCAGATCATACCTGCACATATGTATTTTGCAGCTTGATCGGTTCCTGGGTAAAGTTTGAATGATCGAGTTAACGTTTCTTTTGGCTTCATAATGAAGTATTGCTCCTAAAATAAGATGCATGTTCCCTGATCATGTTATTATAATAAGATGCATGTTAATGTGCATAATAAATATAATATATTCAGAGAAAGTTAAAGGATTTCATTGGCTATACATTCGGAAATCATATATTTTGATGTTAAAACAACTATGTATGTATGATCACTTTCAGCATCAAATCCTACTTAACATAAACCAAATGCTTCCTAAAATTATCCATTCAAGCACTAGTTGCAAACCTGAATTCCATTCATTAGACCCCATGTATAACACTGACAAATGCAATCCAAAAAATTCATGAAAATGAATATTAAAACAAATAGAACATCATATTACCTCCTCACACTGTGTACTGAAACCCAGATCCGCCCTTAGAGACTTCATATCCTTTACATATTTTGGTAAAAAGCCTTTATGATTGCGAACAAAAGACCAAAGTGAGTCGGCCTTTCAAAACTAAAATCACAAACTAGATTGGTGAATAGAAAGAAGAAAACTATAGTAGTGACGAAAAGTAAGATATGATAAAATGATTAAAGAAAAACATTGATAACAAAAAAAAAAAATAATTCACGCTAACAACAAAATATCATTAATAGCTCTATTTATTTGGCTGACAGTTCTTACTGCAAAGGAAAGAAGGCAAAGAAAAGGTAGCTTTCATGCCGGTTTCCATCAGGATGTGTAATTACAATATCCACATCCCCACAAGAAGCTTTCCCACATCTATATGATCCTCCACATACAATGTCCACCTGTAGGTATCTCCATTGATACTTAAATAGATTAGTGACAAAATAGAAGAAGAGCAAGAACTTCGAATTCCATGTTCTTCTTATGAACCCAAAACACAAGTACTCAATTACATTGAAGCAAAACTTTATAATCCAGAAGCTAGAGACCTAAACTACCAGGGCCCTTATTTGTTATCATTCTGTTACAATGAAAGCAACAAACTTTTGAAAATTTCAGAGAGAACCCCGACGAAAGCATATACCTTGACATTTTAAGGGAACTCTGCAACCTTGTACAAATCAGCTAAGACTCCGTCAACCATATATCGGAAAACAATGCCTGTAAATCCAAACCACCATGAATATCATTACTTTGCTTCCAGAGAAACCAAAGGAAGAAAAAGAAGAAGAAGAAGAAGAAGAAGAAGAGCAAAGACAGTTAATTTGGGAGAGATGAAGAAGATAAGTGAAATTGTGAAGAAAGAGTAATAATTTGGAATTGACTTATATCCAATTGCTTCTGCACCACTCTAGGCCTCTTCTTGGGGCAGCCGGAGGGCGGTGGCCGAGCATCTGTATGAAATCCTCTTCGATCTCCTTCTTGGAGAGAGTGAGTGAGAACTTGGCCCCGTCCTTCTTCTCTAGATCCTTACTCTCCCACGGCAAGTAATTCACCTTTCTCTCCTCTATTTTCAACCCCTTGCCGCCGCCACCGCCAATTGGAGCCTTCCTCGTCCTCAGATTCCACAGCCTCACCGGCTGCGACGATCCCCCCTCCTCCGAAACCTCAGCGTCCTTCTCCTCCTCTACCGCCACGTCAGTAACAATAGGTGAATTAGGGTTTCATGGAGAAGTGAAGAGCGAGCCCCAATTTCTCGCTGAAGACCAAGAACAATTGGGGAATTAGGGCTTCAAGGAGAAGAGTAAATCAGAGTAGAGGATTTGAGTCGGTATATCGGGGAAGAAAGAATAGAAGTAGCCCCAATTTCTCGCTGAAGACCAAGAACAATTGGGGAATTAGGGCTTCAAGGAGAAGAGTAAATCAGAGTAGAGGATTTGCGTCGGTATATCGGGGAAGAAAGAATAGAAGCGAGGAGCTACACTGACAGAGAGTCCTAGGCTCAGTATTTTGACAGAAGAGAGAGAGAGAGAGAAAGAGAGAGAGAGAGAGGAAATAGTTGGCTTTCGGACTGAGAGATAGGCTCAGGCTCAGCAGGTTGAGTGGTTATAGCTCTCTTCTTCTTTTGTTTTTTCTTTCCTTCTTTCTTTCTTTCTTTTGGACATGATGCAGGGGAGAGAAATAATGAATGGAAAAGAAATGATTTAAACTTCAAATATTACTTCTGAAGTCCATCCCACAACAGAAACACAACACACTGTCGTAAGAGTGTATGACATAAAATCAAAATGTCAAAACATGGAGGGAAATATGCCGCCTGCTGCATTTTGGCTCAAAATGCTGCCACCTATATTCGCACTTCACACAACAGAAAAGTATAACTTCTGAACAGAAAATTGGGAATGCTCTTGGAATGTTCAGGGAAATTATCCCTTTAAGCCTTGTAACTGTCCAGGGGTTCCCAATCCCCTGGCAGTTCCAACACAAGATATTCATTTCAGGGACATTGTATGTCCACCTGTAGAGAACAGGTTGGTTTTAGAGTCAAAGCTTAATGATCTTCTTAATCAAGAACATGTTTTTTGGAGGCAACGAGCAAAGATTTTCTGGTTGGCGTATGGGAATGTTCAGGGAAATTATCCCTTTAAGCCTTGTAACTGTCCAGGGGTTCCCAACAGTTCCAACACAAGATATTCATTTCTCGTGATGGTTCAAATCTGGACCCATCACGGTTGAACACTTCTGAGCGCGTCCCTGACTCAAATTTTCATTATGGAGAACCTTCCTACCCTTCCAAACAGTCTTCTTCTTGCCCCCCACGGCAAAAAATTTTCCATTAGGAACCAATCCCTTCTTCAAACTAGGCCTTAGAGATGATGGGGCCAGTCCGGCCTGTGAATGACCCCCACGTCTAATTTTGTTGAATTGCAGTCCAACATGCACCTTCAAATCTGTAGACTCATTTCGTAAATCACCTCTGCACCCCTGTATGGTAAGTTTCTGTCCAACTGTAGGTCCCATCAGAGACAGAGGATCAGACCCATGTGGCAAGGTAGGGGAATTTAAGTTCAAACTCCTTGCTGGCGGGACGCAAACACTACTAGAAATTTCCCCAATAGGGACTAACTAGTAGCCACTAAAAATTATTAGTGGGAAATGGAAATAGTAAGCCACTGATGTGAATTATTGGTGGGATGAATTTTGTTCACACTGTACAACAGTGGGTAAGTGAGGAAGTGCATATATTTGTGATTAATTTATAACTGAACCCATTGATATCGGTGTCAAACACGGTAGTAGAGCTGACGTGCGTCAGTTATCATTGTTTTGACAATCATTTTTAGCCGTCGGATTTGTGATGAAAGAGCTGATCGAACGATGAGGGAAACCTTTCTTCAATATAACCCCTTCAACCCTTCGGAGTTCAAACCAAATCTAGATCTGCAGGGTTCTCCCATCATCTCCGTCTCCATTCCTAAACAAGATCTACTTTTTCCTCCTCTTCTTCTAATTTTCGATTTCTCTCCTCTTAGTGTTTTCAATCTTTTGGGTGACTGTTTCAGTAAGGATAAGATCATCTCCCATCACTTGTCATCTAGGGATGGCCGATTCGTCGTCGTTTTGGAGAAATCGTGCTATATTCAGTTCGAGTACTTGGTGTACTACGAGAGCCGCATCACCGGAAAGCTGAGCTACGGTACGATCCGAATCTGAAGGGCATTTAGGTACAAAGATTGTTCTTTTGGTTCGTCGTGGATGAGATTAGGGTCGATTTGCCGCTGGCCGATAGTATTTACTTCACCGTTGGGATCATTACCAAAAGCTCGATGTCGATCAGTTCTAGAATGTTCATTCTTGTCGGGATGGGCTTTCGGGTACGGGTACGGGTTCGATTTCTTGCCTCGGGTCGTTGAAACGGGTCATTCTGCTTTGATTAAGTTTTGATGCTTTTTGATATTTATGGTTAAATTTGGATCTTTATTTTTCTGGGTTTTGGATTGTTAATATGCATTTTGGATTAATATGCTTCTGCATTGTGAAATGAATCAAACTGTTCTTTGTTGATGTAAATGTTGAAGCTTGTTCTACTTGAAGCTTATTCGGATATAGTGGATGAAGTTTGCGGTTTGTATGTAGTTTATACGCTGAATTGAGGGGGTTAGGCAATGCTATTTGTAGAATAAAGCTAATGGTGGGTTTGGTTAAATGGTTGAACTAGCATGTATTTCGTACAAAACTCTTCAATCACGCTAAAATTAATTCCTTGATCTTGTTTTAGTTTTTTCATTTACTTTAATAGACTAGCTTAGTTAGTTCTCATATCAAGGAAGCTGTAGGGCATAGCTGAACGATTTTTAATTTTGCTTTGTGGGGATCCTTGGTAGAGATGAAAACCAGGGGTTGCATATCTTGTCTTCACACGCAAGGGAAAGACATTTCACCTTGCCATATTTGTGATTCCAGGGAAAGCCTGACAAGTGAAAATGTGTGATCAAACATTGCTTGCTATGGCTAATATCTTTTTGAGAAGTTCTCTGTGTATGAACTATGAAGTAAATAGAAGCAAATCGGAAGGTTATCTACTGATGCATTATTACAATTATCCTCCAAACTTAACGGTTACTGAAGTTTTCATAGATATAGTGTACAAATCCTCATCCCCAATGAAATGGCCTAATAGTTCCAATACTAAAGCCCATACTGTGTATTTCTACTGTTGTTGATTCATTTCTCATCTTTAATTCTTCTTGCTACAGGGGTCCAAGATTGTTTGAAGCTGCTAAAGCCTTCTACTTGGTATGAGTCTTGCTTATATTACCCTGGAAATAAAATGCTAGTAATACAAGATTTCTAAATTATTATGCTTTTGTGTGAGGACCTTGTTGATATAGTTAAATTAGTTAATTGTAGTGTGCAGGGGTCGATGTTAAATATGAAGAGATAATTGAAGCAACTTCAATTGACTCCAGCAAAGTCTTACGGTCCTGCACTGCTCAGGTCTCTTAGTTCACTTTCTACATTTATTTTAATTTCTATACATGTTTCACTTAAGGACTTTATGATTTGGATGGCGTTTTACTGATTCTTTGTATTGTTTATATATTGAAATTTTACTATGATTTGCTCAAGTTTTCCTTTTTTTTGACTTGTTTTCAGTAGGATCATGAGTGAAAGTTTTCATTGTCAATCTGTTTTGGTTGACACCAAAAACCAGTTGAGTAATGGACTAGATTATGTCAGGCACTTTTGGTAAGACTTGGTATTAGAGATGACATTTTCTGTTCAATCTTATCAGAAAGAGATTGCCATTTTTGTGATTCAGAGAAAGTATACTAATTCCTGAAGATTTAAGAGTTGGGAAAAATATATATTTCTGTGCCATAATTTAAGGACTCTTGCCTTTTGCTCACTCAAAGAGCTGATAGCTTGATTCTAAATAACTAAACAAGCAATAACTAAACATGCTTGTTTGTTTTTTTGACCATTTCATATTTGCATTATAATGCAGTTGCAGCTGCTACTGACAGGAGACTTCTTCGATGATATATGATTTATGTACTGCCATGAGCCTCCTTGAACAACAGAGGTACTTCCAGAATTTGATATGCATTTATACTGCATCTGATTTATCCTTGTCTGGTTGATAAACATATTGCATCTGGTTTATGCTTGTCTTCTTTGCTACCATAGCCTATATTATGAGCATCAATGTATATCACTTTTTTTATATAATTGTTAGAATAAAAACTAAATACAAGTTTTATCTTGCAGGTTATCCGTAAGGAAGGGTTGCAGCCTTGGGGAGGAAGAGTATATTTAAATTGTGATGGGTTTATCTGTAATTTTTTAGTTTGTGTAGTTTGATACTTTTTAAAATACAGTATACATTACATTAATGTAGAGGTGCCAGTTGGCACCTTATTTTTTTAATCCAGCTTCATAAATTTGCCACTGATATCAGTGACATTCCAAAACCACCATTACACTGATAATGGTTGCTTTGGCACTAATTGAGATGTAATTTTGCCTTGGTTAAAGGTATGACACTGTTAAATTATTAGTGTGTAATGCCCCAATAGCACCTGCTATAGAGGGGACTGATTCTTCTTTAGTGGCTGCATAGTGGGAAATGAGATTAACCACTCTTATTAGTGTGTATTGGGACAAAGGAGACTAATTCACATTGGTGTGGAATGGAGAAATTTCTAGTAGTGATACTAGACCCATGGTATCTCAACACATGATATCCTACAATCACAACTCAATACACAATTTCATCAGTCATCGCCCAGATAGCAATCATCAAACTTATCACACAGATTCCACCAATACACACACACACACACACACACACACACATATATATATATATATATATCACGCAAATATATATATATATATATATATGATCATCCACTCAGGAATGCCACTAATACCACTATAGTCACAGTTAATCCCATAACTCCAAGACAATATGGTAAACCCGTTCGTGAATGAACATCGTGAGATTACTCACCTCGAAACTCCTGCTGCGTCTTCAATACAGAACAAAGCAGCCAGCCCACAAAACGACCGTCCAAGAATACTTCGTCAAGTACCTAATCACAATCGGTTTCCACTTAGTAACAATTCACAAACGATTTAAGTCCGAAACCCCTGTTTTGAACTAAAATCCCCAAAGTGACGCCAATCAAGGCGAAACCACATCCGAGACCACCCAATGTCTCCAGAATACTTCTACGATCGATATGCCGAAACCACAAGTCGATCGGACGCTCGAATCCTCACG